>DWLR01000141.1:0-34865 GCA_018246295.1 Papilio alexanor hazarajatica | reverse complement strand
TATATATATGACTTCTGTCTATTATCTAAATTAATATATATATTAATCTAGATAATAGACTAATCAGTTATACTTTAAAAAGTCGATGTATCGATTTTGACATAGTTATTGGTAACAGATAGAACAGTATTATTACGAAAAAAGGACGAATCTTAAAACAATACAAATTACAGGCTGCGAATGTTTAAGTGATGTCATGTCAAAGTTAAAACTTGCAGCGGCCGACACTGCGGCGTCACACCTTCTTTAGTCTCGAATAAAATCGATCCATAGCTAAATTATTCGAACTATGTTTCCATTTTTTAGGCTTTATTTCTTGGACTAGACGTAGTATTGGACTATAATTAATGTCACTGCATTTGTTATCAAGCCGTGGCTCGACAACAAATGCGACTTTCATTCGATATGGTTTAATAAAAAATTCTTTTCCATTATGTAGGTGTTTTTAAAGAGGTATAGAACTTTGAAATGGAATAAAACAAAGATGTTTTTTTAATTGACATGAAATTTACTTTATTCGAAAGATAATCTTCTAGCATTATAATTTATATATGACTTCTGGCATATGACCGCCACCGGCTGGCTCGGACGTAGTCTAATTTGGAGGTCCTATTTTCGATGACTTTTTCCAACATTTATGGCCATATATCGACAATAACGCGGCGATTGTTGTCCTCCAAGTGGTCAATAGTTTCACTTCACATATCCCCACAGAAAATAGCCTAGCGGCGTTAAATCGCACGATCTTGGAGGCCAATTCACGGGTCCTAAACGTGAAACTATGCTGTTACCAAATGTTTCCTTCAATAAATCAATTGTGGCACGAGCTGTGTGACATGTTGCGCCGTCTTGTTGAAATCGAAACCACAGCTCCTGGACATCATGGTTGTTCAATTGATGAACGAAAAAGTCAGCAATCATGGCTCTATAGCGGTCACCATTGACTGTAACGTTCTGACCAGCATCGTTTTTAAAGAAGTACGGACCAATGATTCCATCAGCCCATAAAGCACACCAAACAGTCAGTTTTTCTGGATGTAACGTGTGTCTCAACATATACTTGAGGATTATCATCGCTCCAAATATACAGCAATGACTTCTTCTGTACGCACTGTACGACGTCTCTGTGGATGTGTATTATAATTTAGACTAAACGTCGTGCGAAAACGTTCCATAGTTAATCGAATTAATTACTGTGAACGATTATGTTAATCGTAAAATGGACGTAGAGCGCGATACGTATTTCGAACAGAACCATGATTTTCAAAATAAATTTGCACAATTTGGAAGCGTTGTTCAGGCGTCAGTCTATTCATGTTGAAATGCGAAACCAAACTGAACATAAATCACTTGACAACTGATAAAATGGCTGCCAGTTAAAAAAGTGTTGCCAACTTAAAGTTCTATACATTTAGAAAAACACCCGTTATGACTAATGCTTCAACACTATAATTAAAAAGGGGTTTTTACATCTTCATGGGTTGCTTAGTCACAGAAAGTAGCCTATAACTAATCCGATTCTAGTTCATATCATAGTTTGCTTCTTACCGTCCCTTAGTATTACCGTCCATCAATTTTTTTTTGTCTTTTTTGGTATTACATAAATCTTTATTTAACGCGAGGGAATGCGTACGCATATCCGCCCTTGCGTTGAATGTTCCCCCCATTCACGTTGGTGGAGTTTCAGGAACGCTCACGCACACACCCGCGGCTGCTCTATCCCTGGGGACGACAAGCCTCCTCATTTCTCTTCCAGATAGGCTCACTGGAGCCAAGCGCGACGTTCTACATGGTCTTTAGTAAGAGGGGACATTCTCCCTAACCTGTCACCTGAAGGCCATGGGAGCCTGAAAAGCAAGTGACTTTCCTAGCTCCCAGCAACGGACCTGGTCTTAGGTCCCGCCGCCGACCGCCAAACAGCTTCAAAGGGTTAACGGCCTACGGAAAAAGCGTCTCCCCTTTCCTCCCAGCCCCACCGCCGTCGCATCTATGATAAAATATGCGAAAATGCAGTTATTATCAAAACATAATAACAACAACCATATAACATTAATGGCAACTGATACTGTATATGTCCGTGAAATTTTTTGGTATGGATATTTTTAAGCACAATTTTTAACTTGAGTTTGATTTTTTTTTAAGTTTTTTTCTTTCATGCACACCAAGTCCTGACATATTATAAATGCAACAAAAATGATTAGCCCTACACCGCTAAACGCTACGCCGTTCTAAAGTTATGTGCGGACATGTGTATGTATGTGTATACATACGTGAGTTATTTTTTTTTATGTATATTATTTACCATTCGCTTCATCTTTGTAATTATACTTTTACTTCTTACTTAGTTTGATGCTTCGAGCAAGAAACTCTCATGCAAACTGCGAGCAACTTGCTAATGATGCCTAGGTTGGGGGGGGGGGACTAGGGGGTTATTCTTGCTCGAATACGCTCAGACACTCCCCGAGGCTAGAATACTTCACTTTGCATACTTCACTTAATAGTTTTACAGAAGTTTTAATGAGTATGTAAGGTATTAATAAATATTAATTAATATACCATGTGTTACTTTAGTATACCGCCATATTCGGAAGTGTTTGTTAAAAGTTTCATGCGCTTAATTTTTCTTTATCTCATGATTGAAATTATTGCTTTTATAGGAGTCAATCACATTCCAAAAGGGTATGAGATGCTATGTTAGTGGGAATAACATATTTCCTAAGTTACATTAATAATATAATTATTATTGTTTTTTTTTATCTTGTACTCGCTGTGTCTTGTTTAATTAAGACGAAATCATATTACCTATTTCCAAAGAATTACAGGACTTCAGAATTACTAATAATTTGTCATATAGTAGAGCCTGTATTAAAAATAAGTAAAAAAAATTTTTGGTGTAATATACACCAAAAAAAATTTTTGGTGTAATGTACACCAAAAATATGGTTAAAAATATTTTATAATGAGTGTTCTCTCGCCAACAAACTGCACTACAGTTTAGCGACTTTTTGATTGTTGTAAGCGTGTGAACTTTTATTTCAAATAAATTAATTGCAATTTAAATATAATTGACCGCGTGAAAATGATATGTTAATTTAACAAAATGCTCAGATTTGCTTAATAAGTTTAATAGCCGAAAATGAGAGAGGCGCGTAATTTATAGCGCCCTCTTACCTTAGACATTTACACTACAAAATCACTCACCCGCTCTATTATATCCTTCTTGCCCCTCGTCGTGTTTTTCTTTTTGCTTGTATACTTAGTTCGTAGTCGTGCTGTCAAATACTATTCGTAACATTTAGGCTGTCACATGCAAAAGTATTTTTTCAAATCCAATAGGAGATATAGGATTTCCTTTCAGAAAGTTATTTTACTTTTAAGTTTTTCTCAAAGATATAGATATTTTTTGCCCAGAAACCTCTTGTAAGGACGCCCGTGAAAGTTTCATCACAAACATCACCCTATTAAAGTTTAATCACAATCTGATAAATAGTTTAGAAACGCAGTGACGACAAACATAAAAACCAGAAGAATTGTTTTGACCAATTCCTGCTCCTGCTCCAGATACCATCCCCACCACCTTGATGATTGGCATTACACAACCGTGCATTTTCGTGGAATTTCCTGCCTCGTATAGCCGCGTTGTGGAATGGTATATCCCCAGCGGTATTTCCAAACCAAATACGGCTGGCAACGCATCTGCAGTTCCTCTGGTGTAGTGAATGTCCATGGGCATCGGATCACCTGACATTAAGCGACTGCTGCTTGTTTGCCCTCTTATGCTATAAAAAAATTGATTTTTATTTATATAGATAGATACGCAAAATACATTTTGTTAAACGTGACGTTGCTATCGTAAATATATGAATTAATTGAAAAGCGAATCAGGAAGACTAGATTTGTGAAATATTGATTGGATAATGCTTGTTTATGGAATTTCAGCAGCTTCGTATTAATTAAGCTTTCAATTACAAACACAGTATACCCTGTAGATCGTTATTGTCAATAATTGTAAAGTACTAGATTCTTTATAAATATAATTTAATCTGGAATATAAACTGGAAAAAGAATGGAATGATCGGTATCCTTAATAATGTATCGTATTATCAATGCACTGCTTTCAATTAATTCAACTTGGTCATTGTATTAAATATCTGAAGAGCATAAGAAGAAAAATATTAATTGGTAAATATTATTATTAGACCGGGTACAAAGTATAGGTCTGTAAGTTCTAAGAAGTTATATGACAGTATCGCATTCTTGCACGTGTCACTGGACTTATCTAGGAGCCACTACGTTGTAACACCTTTCTGAGTGAAAGGGGACTTCATTTACGATTTTAATTCTATTCTTATGGATGTGGAAGCAAAAGTAAACAAGCCTTCCCGGTTAAATTATCCTAATCGCATAATAGACGTAAGTAAACAATTTAAGACGTGCTCGGGGCACGTCCTAAAATGACGAACATTACAGAAACGCGCAGTGGCAGAAACCTTTGCACGAAATTTTGATCACTTAACTATAATTTTGTATCTCCTCTCTCTCTCTTTTTGTAGCCCAGTCTTTTGTTGGACGTGGGCTTCTCCTTTGAAATTTATCGCCTTTGCCTAAAGCAACGCACCACACATAATAACAAAGTTATTAAACATATTTGTTGCTTCGCACAGAGCCAAAAGATAAAAACGATCACTTCGTCGGTACCCGAATTTATTAATCACAATGCATTTTCATTCCCAAACACGGAAGGAACCCGAGGGACAATTCGCGCGTTGTGTGTTTTCACGTTGAATAGCTAAAAGTTACTGTGACACCGCTAAGAATTTAATTAAGGGCTAGATTGAATGTCTAAAGGACTAAAAATAAGCAGTAATCTCGTAGCGTGGTACTTGAATGTGATTTTATAATTTCATGTATTATACTACATTTCACTAAGGGACCGGTTGGCGCAGTTGGTAAATTCTTGCCTTTCACGCCGCAGGTCGTGGGTTCGATTCCCACCAAGGACAAACATTTGTGTGCATGAACATGTCTGTTGGCCTTGAGTCTGGATGTAAAGACCACCGGAGGAAGGATAGAAGCGTCCTTTTTTTAGTATGGTGTAACATACTGCGATCAACAACCC
This sequence comes from Papilio alexanor hazarajatica, assembly GCA_018246295.1. NCBI lineage: Eukaryota > Metazoa > Arthropoda > Insecta > Lepidoptera > Papilionidae > Papilio > Papilio alexanor. The sequence continues at coordinate 29,746 of DWLR01000141.1, read as the reverse complement.
GTCTGCCAAGCGTGGCGATTATGGCACATTTCCCCCCAATGATGCGGTCAATGGGAGAGGTCCAGCAGGGGACGATCATAGGCTAAGATGGACTATATTTCAAAAAAGCAAATGGTTGCGAGGCTTCACACCCATCGCAGCCCGCTTGGCGCGAGTCACTTTTCATTAATAAATATATAAAAAATATGAAATATTTGATATCTAACACAATAGCTCAAATAGTTTTGAGTGAAAATATATTTATGAAACCTTGACCGTTTTAAATATGTCCACTGTGATTGTACAATACGGTTATGAGACTTTCTACCTTAGAAACATTTCTCATGTTAATTGTGTAAATCGATAATTTTTTGATTGGGGAAGAATACGCTATAAGCATTTTTAATGTATTTTAGTAATTTGATTTATATAAGTACTGATCTGTAAATATTTAGTCGTTTCGTGAACTTAAGACCCGGCACTCGCGAGAATAGTTGATGATAATAAAAAGATAAGCCATAAGATTAACAAGTAATAGTAAATTAAAAAAAAAAACTAATAAACCCGACTGACCCGTACCTCTATAAAACTCCAGGGACGAATCTAATCAAATGGCACCTAACTTAAAAATCAGACAAGCCGTTTAAGGTACATGAGTTAACTATGCAACGGACATACACACAGCGTACTTCTGCACACATGTATACTCGCGAACATTATTCACCTGTCAGTCGGGTAAAAATTTAATGTATTAAGAGTTTTTTAAATATTCATAGCAGCAAAATAAAATTAATATATACACCGTAATATAAAGTGTATAAAACACAACCGGTACTGCACTCTGAGCAACTCGAAAACGATATTCCCGTCCCTAGGTGACCTAACGCCCGCGCCCTCCCGCCCTTGTCGTTCTCTGGAGCCTCAGTCGTAAATCAGTGCTCAAGCCGAGCAGCCGCCGCTTGCGGCTCTCGCGCGGCATTCTTCGTTTGCGACCTATCTCATAGGTACAAACATATATTTCAATTGGTCTATATATTTGAAGTTAATAGTGATTTTATTAATACTCTACTGTTATTTCGCGATTAAATTTAAGTTTTATTTTCGCGATTTTACTAATAGTTGTCAAACTTATTTTGTTTTCAAATTTCATTTTAATAAAAATAACAAGAAGACTGATCAAAAACGTGACATGAAAAAAATGCAGAAATTATATCCTTTTCATAGTAAAGAATAAACTACTTTTTAACCGACTTCAAAAATCACAATACAGACAGTTATCAATTCGGTTGTATATTTTACCTTTTGTATGATTGTTACCGCAGAATTTCGTCACTTCTGAACCCATTTAAAAAAAAATCTTTTGTTGGAAAGGGGACATTCGCAATATGGCCTTATTTAATTTTGAATGTCATTGAACCTTGGGTTTCGAAGATATATCCAAAATTGTACATTAATTTCCTTAATAGATAGCATGTGTTAAAAATTGTTACTGTCATTATCATGGCAACCAAAATTGTAAATAAAATTTTTTTCATTTCTCATCCAATTTGAAGTCGGTTATTTTTTTAAATTGTTAAAAGATTATTTAACTTACATACTCTTGGGGTACATATTTTTAATTTTATATTTTTTTGCTTTACATAATTAAATATTTTATTTGCGAATAAATAATAAATGGTATTATATCCATAAATGTAAAATCAGGGTGTCTTTCAAACCTTTATTTGGTACAGATCTTAGATAAAAGTTCAATGAACTTCAAATAAGTTTAAGAAAAACTGTGTAGTACGATAATGAAAACTCACGTGAGTTTTGTAATTTAGTACGTGCACTTGATTTTCGTTATGTTGAATGTTTATTTCAAAATGTTATTTTATACACTAGATTAAATGTTAAGGCAAATTAAATTAACGCGTCATTTTTATTCATATTTATTTTTATGTTAGTTTAGTTTGTTTATACAACTAAGAAAGTAGATCGTCATTAAAATCGTATATAATTAGTATGTATGTTACTTAATATCTAGTTAAGCAACAGTGGGCGGGGGTGAAATGCTAATTGTTTTCAGTGAGTAAAACTTGCATATTTTTTAGGTGTTAGTGTTTGCTGTAAGCCACGGTCTACATCAAGCTGGCTGTGACGACGCACGTCCGCTGTGAAACAATTCGTAGCAGTTATTTGCGTATTGGCCACACCGGGGAGAAGGCGCCACGTGTGGGCCTGCGTACAACCGGGGGCGGGCGCTCTGCGCCGCCCCACGACGGCATATGTAAGTAAATATGTTAATATTACAGAAAGCTCCTTTCATGCAGTTACCATGGTTACCCAGAATCTAGTTCATTTCTCCATCACGGCTGCACCATTGACATCCTTGCCATCACCCGACGTTAAACCCAACGGCAAACTCATTCCACCGTTAATCACTATTTAAGTTTATTGTAGCGACTTATGTTTTGTATGATACAGTTTAGCTTAATTCCCACTAAGTAATTATTAATCCATAATGTATTTTTTCAATTATTACATACCCTTGTAAACATGACTTGGTTTTATGTGTTTGTTGCGTATATTAGCGACAGTCGATACTTTTTTTGTACGTAGCGAAACTCTTACCTGTTGCGCTAAAATGTATTCGTTGTATTAAAACTTTTATCTCCATGTTTTATCATCGTTATATCTTACCGTTAGAGTATCCAGCTGCAGCAGTAAAAATGGATAGCGATAACTATCTTTGCCTACTGAATTTCAGTTATGAGACACGATTCGTTCCGTACTTATTTATTTGAATTTTTTCTTTCTTAATACTGCTTTGTATGTGCATGAAACTTTATATTGCAAGGCAGATGTATACTGAAGCGACATCTTGTTAAATTTTACGACCAAATCTGTTTTAATCGCTTTGCTTAATATTACTTTTGTAATTTCCTTTTTTTATACTCACAATGTAAAGCTTATAATAGTTATTTTTTATATTTGTCACTGTAAAACTTTGTCATTTACGATCCGATTTTTTTTTGTTTGGGTTTCGAACGTCTACCCTTAATTGACATATTGGCCGACTTTAGACAAGCCCTGTTTTGATTTAATGGACATGCAATGAGACGTAGCGTGGCTATAAATATAAATAAAACGAGGTATTGCCCGCGGCTTCGCCCGCGTTCGTTTCCTAGCTGATTTTTTGTAATTTGATTCCGCGTATATTAATTTCGATAACAGATCACATGTGTCAAGAAGTTGTTATTTTTAACATTACCATGGCAACCGATAATGAAGCTTTTTATATTTCTTATCCATAGAAAGGACATAATTTAACAAATTTGGTTTTGTTTTTGTTAAAAAATGTTAAACATTTTTGTTTGTCTAAAATGTACCGCCCTGTGATACGTATAGGATAATAGGATAAGCTTTAGTAAATTTTATGTAATCATATATTAGTTATCTTCATTGTTGTTCAGCCATATAATAAAATGAATAATTAATTAAAACATAATTGAAATATTGTGAACAAAAATAAATATCGAAGGTTATTTTTGTAGTATTTGATCAATTCGAAGTGATTTTTAACTAAGGGATATTTTTCACATGCAAAGCAAAAAGGTGCCTAAGGTTGACTAAATCCACTTTGCACTTTTATCGCTTTTGAGAGTAAGTCGTACATACTACACGCAAACACCACATGCACACACCGTGCCCACACCCATACACTCACGCCCACACTCACTCACTCAAACCGACACCCACACATCATTTGTATATACACATACCATACGTAGAAGTTCATACTATAGTAAAACCTTGATTATCCGAACCAATTGGGACAGAAGTAAGGTCGGATAATTAAAAGTCTGGATAATCGAAACGTGGGTTTTTTGGGACGAGATCATAAACAAAACCTAATGACATAAGAGTGAGAGTGTATACATATTTATTTTAAAAAAAAAACACTATAACGTTTCCGTTTCGGAGTTGAAGTACTCGACGTTGAAGCCATCGAACAATTTAATTAAGAAACGAAATAGTAATGAAAAAGGAACACTTTGGTATTCACGTTTCTATCTACTCGATGTGAAAATGTATTCGAACCGCGACTAAAAACGTTCGATGAAACTTTGTTCCAACACGCTCGATATACGCCGTTGCATGCCCGCGATTCTCGCAGAGATTTTGTTGCAGACGGCGGGTGCAGCGAGCACACTTTGTTGCACACGGCGGGTGTTGCGAGCAACAATGTATCTTTCGCGTCAAAGTTCAGATAATTGAGCGTTCGGATAAACTTAGTCATTATTCAGATGATCGAGGTTCGGCTAATCGAGTTTCTACTGTACTCGCATATACACACACTACGTGGACATGCATAAACAAACATGTACAAACACAAACACATGTACGTATGTTTCACACACGTACGCACGTGCGCACACGCGTACACAAGTAAACATACACACTCACACGCATATGCTTACTACGATGTAACAGTGGTAGAGTGGCAACATCTGTTGCCGGCCCTACTGATGAAGTACCACCTTACAGAAAACAGGCGTAAAGTAGAATTTTTCTGCGTTACGTGTAATGAACAAGGTGCCGGAGGCCCAATTCTAGACATCTTCCCCTTGCCACCCTTTCTTATAATAAAGGGTTGGAAGGGGAAGTGGAATTGACGGAGAGGAGATGGATAGGCAAAGGAAATATCCGTTTTCTGTTTCTCCCATCCTCTGTTCATAAAAGGTAGGCAACACATCTGCATCGCTCGTCTTACCTATGGGTAGCGGTCATTTAATATCAGGTGACCTGCTTGCTCGTTTAACATCCTCTTTCAAAAAAAAAATACTAATTTTGCCATTGTATTTTTTATTATTTTTAATAGGAAATGAACTATTGTTGATTATCATCACAATATACGGTTTTAACAATATTTCAACGAAATTATTAGACGTTTTGATAATACTCTGATTATCACATTACTTATTGTGGTGTCGGGTAACACGCTCTTATCAAATGAATTGCTACTGTTACATTGAATGATTTAAAAGTAGGTTATTAATTTTTTTAAAATTCCCGATTTACAGGTGGATAATGTTTTCACGGATACATATGTATACATGTTCTTTCGATTGTGATTACCTGTAGCCTAAATGGCTTGACTGATTTTGAAAAATGAGTTGTCTTTCGATTCGTGTTCTTCCCCGCAATTGGTATGATACCCATAGTAGTTGGATTAAAAAAAAAATTAAATATTCCTGATTTAAGTATCGCATTGCAAACTATTATGAAAGTCATTTGTCTAAAATGTTTATAAAACAAATATAATAATATATATTCTACATATATTATTTAATTTGTAACCGAGTTCAAAAAAGGCGAGGTTCTCAATTAGGTCGTATTTTTTTCTTGTTTTATGTGTTTTACCTCAGAACTTCGTCATTTATGAACCAACGAAGACGTCTTAAAATTAAAAATTAAAAAAAAACCACGCGAAATTAGCAGTGAAGTGCGTTCTGCCATGGTTGTTTTACATAGTGAAAGCAAATCCGAACGTGAGATGGCTTCACAACTGAAGTTATCGAAGACTTGTGTTTATGACACAATAACTCGATACAGGGAGACAGGCAGTTTTCAAGATTGTCCACGCTCGGGAAGGTCGAGAGCTACCACGTCCAGCAAAGATAATTTCATTGTTGTTACCAGCAAGCGAAATAGACGCTTAACAGCACCAGAAACCCGCGTTGACGTAAAAAACCCCAGTTAAACCTTTATCATTGACTATAGTAAAACGGCGACTGAGAGATGCGAAATTATATGGTCGCGCCGCCGTTCGAAAATCTCTTGCCCATCGAGATTGGCCTGAAGAAGATTTTAAAAAGTTATTTGTACCGATGAATCCAAGTTTGAACTATTCGTATCAAAATGAATTTACCTTCGACGCAGTTCCCAAGAAAAGATGACGACAGACTATGTAGTTCCAACAATCAAGCATTGTAGTGGCTCAATTATGGTCTGGGGTTGCTTCTTTAGCCAAGGAATTGCGGCTTTGTTCAAAAGTATAAAAAAGAAATTTAGAACAAAATGCTGTTCCTTCCAGGTTGCGATTAATTGGAGATAGATTTATTTTCCAACACGATAATGACCCAAATGACAGCTCAAAATTATGCAGAGGATATTTAGAAGAGAAAGAGGCACAAGGGGTGTTAATAACATGTTTAGGCCTCCTCAGAGCCCGGATCTCAATCTCATTGAACTTTTGTGGGAAGAGCTTGATAGGAACGTCCATAATCGTGGCGCATCCTCTCAAGAAGAAATGTGGAATGCTTTATGCGAAAGTTGGAGCAATATATCATAAGACACCATCAACAAATTGATTGCTCGTTTGCCGAGACTTGTTAAAAAAAATCATAGAATATAAAGTAAAAAATGTAAAATGAAAGTGTGAAAGTGTAAAATGAAAAATCAGTTTAGCTAACCTTTTTAAAATAGCCTTTTTTTAGCATACACTATTAATATTTCTTTACGTTTTTAAAGTATATTGTTTGTCAATCAGTGTGTTATTAGACGATTAAACAGGTTAAGTAAACAGACATTTAATATTTTTTAGTAGTTTTATTTTGTTTTCCTACTTATATTAAGGTGGTCTTAAACTTTTGGCCTGCAGTGTATATGTTAACTGATTTTAATTAAACGATATCATAATCTTATAATTGTTTTTAACAAAAATAAAAGCGACTTAAAAAAATAATTTTATTTCATTAAGTAATTTGTAGCCACGGTACATCTCATTACAAATCCATTAAACCCAAATACTACTATACTAGGTCTTAAATCTAGCGATATGTTAATTTTTGGTATATCTTCATTCAAAATTAAATGAGAACCACTAGCAAATGTCCCCTTTGAACGAAAAACAAAAAATTTAAATCGGTTCATAATTAACAAAGTTTTGAGGTAACAAACATAAAAATATAGAACCAAATTGAAATACTCCCGTATTTGAAGCTGGCTAATAAAATTATTGAATTACAGTGACTGAAAGTTTGTATCTGCTATACAAATATAGGACTATCTATTTTTTCGCATTAACTTAAAGGTCACGGGACTTTGGGAAAGTTTAGCCTATTAAAATATTGTCTTGTCTTTTTTCACATATCCCTACGTACTTTTTGTAATCTAAACGGCTAGAACAATTTCAGTATCATTAGTGTAATAAGTAATATGATGTGATGAATGATGATAATCGTAGTCAGTCGGTTTTTTTTAATTAACTGTTACTTGTTTTAACTGAAGATGACGTCTAGCGGGAAAGTTTTTTTGTATATTTAATTATTGCTTTATATTTTTCTATTACTTGAGATTATATTTCGCTGTGCGCTACTATGTAAATTCATTCTTTTCTATTCGAACATATGAGATGTAACGGACTATAAGTTTCCTATGAAATTTTCCGTTTCAAAGTGATTTGCTGTGCGCTGTTACATCCTTTACGAGTCTGGTTGTGTACTGGAGTACAATTTAAGTGCACAAACTTTTCTAGTAAATTATTTCATATAACAGCCGTAATTTATAAACAAAAAAAAAAACGCCAGTACTTCATTTAAGTTGAGACTGGTACTGTAGGGAAGTAGAAAATATAATTTTTTTTCATCGTTTCTTATAATCATAGTCTCAAAAAATCAAGTCTCTGGTTCGATCTCCAAAACAATGTTTTTGAATTGAATTGTATGTAATAAGTTTTCACCTTGAACTATCTTTGATATTCAATATTCTTAACAATAATTCTTGATTATTCCCACTTATACAGTTATTCCTATACCATATCCAAAATATATCGCCCTGGTAAAAATAAATCCTGAGAAAATCACTAGAGATCTGTAAACTTTCTTTTCTTACAGAGTGCTAATTTAGGTTAAAATTAATTTAGAAGAAATTAGGATTTAGAAATTATAAGAAATTAGGAATTAAATACCTGTTTTCTTATCTTACTCCACTTCAACTCGTAGACAAATTTATTTTAGTTACAGAAAGGCTAAGTATTATTATTTTTTTATACCAAAACGTGGAAAACGAGGAAGCGGTCACCTAAGATTGCTACCCATAGACCTTTGCTACCTACCTTTAATAGACAGAGGAGGAGATAGACAGAAAAATGTTGTTGCGAACCCTATCTCTGTTAAAATTGCGTAATTGCATTTTATATTATAATTATTATTTTAATTGGGAACGCTCTTATGTTGGCATAGCAAGGGTCGCAATGGCTAAATTGTAGATCAAAATTAACCTATACGCGACCATACGAAGTATAAGTAAGATGCGAAATTATTTGAAGATTTTTGTGTAATAGTGCCATTTAAAAAAAAAACTCGATTATGCTGGGTTTCTTTTAAAGTTTAGCGGTCGCAATTTTTTTTTATTGTGGATGCTCATATTAATTGGCTCACATCAAAGATCGTCACCCTGAGTTAAGATTTCATTGTGAAATGTTTTTATTCATCATAACGAATAATTTTTATTGATTACAACTAATAATTATTTTTATTATGTATGTAATTCTTTCGTTTGAAATTCCAGCAAATCTATGAAATATTCTATAACTTAAAAGTGTGTTAAAAGTGTTTTAAAATAGTTAATCCTCTTTGATCCAGATACCCTCCAGATGGTTTATTGACATCGGGAAAAACTAAGCGTGATGTAGGATTCGATCCGCACATCATTGCGCCGGATCCTTTCGCATCAGACGCTTACATCGATGACATTTGTGCGGAAGACCTGTTCCTGTTAACTACGTGAGTATTAAAAATATTAAAGCTTGATTTATGGATCGAGGAATATTTATATGAAATAAACATTTTTCGTTATCTTCGAGTTGAAAGCAATTCTAATGGATTACAAACGTTTTATTTAATAGTAATAGAATTGCAGCTAATTATTGGTCGCATAACTTATGTGGAATGATTAAATATTAGCGATAAAAATAAGTATAAATAAGGTATAAGTATAAATGATTGGAATATAAAGGAAAAATATAAATTTATCAAAATTATTATTATTAGAGTCTCTAATAGAGATATATTATTATTTATTTTTAGTATAATATATCTTTAATAGAGATATACTAAAAATGTTTTGAGATACTTTGTGTCAAGTTAATCGTCAAATAAATTAATTCAATAAGGAATTATATTGAGTTATTTTCAACTTGTCTACGTTAATATTCATACCTCTTCCTTCCACTCATTCATTACATTCAGCAATTGAAGGCAGAAGAGAGGACATAAGTCCTCCACCGATGACGTAAGCAACATCGGCGTACAAGAGACAGCTAATTCACCCATCCTTAATCCACATTATTGTAAAACTTTCTATCTACAATATATAAAGTAATTCCCCTACATGTAGCATTGCCATGGATATTCAGAAGGAAGTGAGTTATGTGATTTTTGTTGTTAATCCGTTATATCAACGCCGTTGGTCCTATTTTATGATAGCGATGTATTATGTATGTAAGACATTTATTGAGGATTTATTAAATTTGAGTCAATTGAATAAAACGTTATTGTGCGTACGTTTATACGTGTGCGTGCTTCTGTACTTTTTGCATTCTTTCGTATTCTTGTGCGTATATGTTACTTGTGTGTATTTGTACGAGTGTTTACACTGTCGATCAAAAATTGAGACCACTTGTAAAAATTTTTGTCAAAAACAAAACATTTCCAAAGTACATAAGATAAGGAACTAATTTGAACATCTGTGTATTCTTTTATTATTAAAGACTTTTTTTATTATTGTGCCTTATCAAAACATTACTGAGTGTAATTGTGTATAAAATCCCCACATCGAAAGCAAATTAATTAGTATGAAAAATTATTTTCTACCATTAAAATCTTATATATATAAGTATTATAATATATAAAAGTATTATATCTTATATATATAATACTTTTTTGGTTGCCTAATTATTTTTTATTTACGGATTCGTAATCCTCAATTATTTATTATGCCATTGCATTCTTATACTTTAAGTAAAAATTAATCTTCAATGTTTGAGGTCTTTTTATTACACTGTTACTGATGAGTTGGCTACGAGTATTATTTTCAGTTTACAAACTGTACGAAATATTAATATATTTATTTATAAAGTTTAAGCAGATTATTGAAAATAATTTAGCTTGTGCTAGGATATGGTCTACGATAGTAGTCCAATGGCGCGATTCGAACCCACATCACTATCGGTAATCTATGCCCATAATCATTAGAATATTGGCGCTTCATCTCTACTAATATTATAAATGTGAAAGTAGCTGTCTGTCTGTTACGCTTTCACGTCTAATGAACCGATTTTGTTGAAATTTGGAACAACGATTGATTTGACTTGGAAAAAGAGGCTTTTATCGCGAAAAAAGACTCGAGGCGGGGGGGATTGGGGGACTTAAGGGATGAAAGTTTGTATGGAAATTCGTCATTATTGAAGATAATATTATGAAACTCAATAAGATATAAACATTTGTTCTAGCGTTTCTGAAAAGTAAAATAGGGGATGAAAGCGAACTTTCGAAAAGCAGGCCTTTATTTAAACGTCCATACGAATATGGAAATTTAATCCCTAAACTAATTTTGATATAATTCGGTACAAAAATAGACTAGACCTCGGAAAAGGATATAGGCTACCTTAAAATAAAAGCTATCACGAAAAAAAGGCTTGAAGGTGTCATTGTCATTGGTTGAATAGTCATTATTGAAGATAAAACATGAAACTTTGTATTTAGACACTTGATAAGAAATCAATAAACGTTTATTCTAGGATGTTTGTAATTTTGACCTTGCTGGGGATAAAAGTTCGTATGGAAGCGGCGTGCGGGCGTGCGTGAGTGCGTGCGGTCAGGTGTGCGAGCAGGATTGCGTGCGCGCGGGCGAGCGTGCGTGCGTGTGTGTGTATCTGTGTGTATTCTTATTCTAGCCATTTTTAATAGCTTTCCTTGTATGGAATGATTTCAAAAATCTTATATTGAGCTCTCTATCAAGAATATCATACAAACAAGAAGCTTGAGATTTTAAATGTAGCGAGTGAGCTTTTGACAGCTAGGAGATAGAATTTAATAAACGTTGGGTTTTGCAGTAAAGCCGTAAATATTTTATTTCTATAAAGTTGATTGATCAAAAATGTGTGTTACTCCAAAACTTTGTTCTTTTGTAAAGTTTGTCATTTGGATATTTTAGGGCAATTTAAACGTAACCTTTAGTATGGCTCTGAGACCATTCTGCTTCAAGGAGACAAGTTTTAGCGGATCCTCCCTAAGAACAAATACAATAATTTGTTAGACACAGACTAAGACCATTAAATGTCCTGTTCATAGTCAGCAACCCCACGCAATTTTCTAAAGTTGATTATTACCCTTCTAATGAGGTTAAGCTCATAAACCTGTAGTCATTACGCTACACAGCTGATATGTTTTTTCCTATTTAAATTTTTATCAAGGGTGAAACTAAGATACTTCAATGTGCTTGCTTGTTCTATACAAGACCATTGAGTTGTGTTTTAGGTTCCTGTTGCAGGGAGTTTTGTGTATTGTAACTGATAAATCATTCGGAGGTCTAGATCTTTTGTAGTTTTGTAAAAGACACGTATTTTATTCTGTAGGTGTTAAGTAGGTTGTTTTTAACGACCTCGTGACAATAGTTAGTGCCCTTTTCTGCTTCTTTCTCAACAGTCTCACATGAATAATGATAATGAAACAGTCATCATTATAACTGCATAAACCGCAAATATTAATAAATACGCATTTTTATCGCATAGGTCATTTATGCAAAGTAAAAATAAGGTCGAAACAAGCGTACTGCCTTGGGTAATGCTTGCTTCTTATATTTACTATCAGTGTACTTAGGGAATTTATTTAATTTTATTCACAACCGAGGGATCCGATATTTTAAAATGTTTTGCATCTATTTGGTTGTTGATATCATTAGGTATAAAGTTAACCAAGATATTGCATTTTATTGATTAATATTAATTGTATCATATTTTGTTACCAGTTTTCCATGTAATTTAACCCTGAACAAAAATTTAACAATGAGTGTGATTAAGTGAAGTGTGTTGTATTTAAGTTTGCTTGTGTGTTATCGAGTCGAAAGTACAACATACAAAAACATAGCAGAATATAGTTTATAAGTAAAATAAACATAAACGAACGAATCTTATTAAGATTGAACTTTAAACTAGTTTCAATCATTTGTATATAATTGGCTTATACTCTCTTCTACTAAGCGGCAATCTTTCTTCTTTTCTTAGACTTTTTAGTGTGTCATATAGCAAAACTTGTATTTTTCTTAGGCAGCATGTTCTTGTGCTAAATAATAAAGTCTCTTAATTTAAGAATATAAATTTTCTCAAAAAAAAAAAAATGGGCACTTTATGTCCCTGCTATCTTTAATTGCTCGGAGTTTATTAAAACTACTACTGTTAAATTTCTTTATACGTTTTATTATTGTGTCTTTTTGATTGACTGTTCTAAACTTAACAATAACTGTCGAGGTATTCCTTTTATTATTGATTTTGAATATGTATTTTACAACTGTCTCTTGAAACGGTACTTTTATAATTTTACAAACGTCGTTTAAAATATTTAATCGATCTTGTTGTCTCTCCATTTTTCTTAGGTATTTCCCGAATGTCTATGCTTGTAGCGTGGCTTTGCTGTTCTAACTTATGCGTTTTGATTTCTTGCGAGGGAATATATGTTTTATCTAGTTTTCTTTCTTCTTTTATTTGTTTCATGTTTGTCAGAATTTCCTTGTATTTATGGAACGTAAAACTACGAAGAGGACGAAGGAGACTACGGAAGAAACTACGGAGTTTTACGTTCTGTTCTTTAAATTCACTTACAGTCTGTAAATTTTTAGCACGTCCAAGATAGTATTTTTAGAATATATTAAAATCCGATTGTTCCGTCGATCGTCGATTTCATTTTTATAACTTTGATGTTGGTGGTCTCAAACCTTTTGGCCGGCATTGTATATGCGTGTACGTATACTAGGACATAGTCATCACAAATTTCGTTATAGTTTTCGTATTACTACTACTGTATTTCGATTTAATTATTATGTTTCAGCTATTGTTACAATGATCGAAGAAAAATAAATAGCAATGATTCATTTTTTTATAACTTGTTTCTTTAATTTGTTTGTTTTGTAGGTTTGAAGGGCTAAACACGATGAATACTAGGGAAGATGAACCATCAACTGGTTTAAATGGAAGACTGCGACCACGAAAATCCAACCATAGCCCTCAATCCACCCAAATATCGCGTAAACCTGCGAATAAAATCCTACTTGATAAGCCTAAAAGAACAACCAATTTTAAAATATCGGCTAACAAAACAGATGATCTCGTGAATAAGTCTGACAATACAATTCCACAACACTTTTGCCCCTACTGTGACAAAACATTTGTTTCTAAGCAAACTGCTTTGAAGCATGTACATCTCATCCATATTTCGTCTACAAAACAAGACTACTTTATTCATTGCCTTTTTTGCAATCATGTCGAGCATAATTCAAATATCATACGTCACATGGTGGACAGTCATCCTAATCAATACTTTGCTTGTCTGGATTGCCACACTAGATTTCCTTCAACGTCAGATTTGGCAGAACATAAACTTAATGTGTGCGAAAAGCAAAAGCTGCCTTATCGCAGTAAGCTACGTCAGAAATCATTGGATAGCAGTAAAGTTAAAAGGACGTTGAAATCAGAGAGAACGAAGTCACTTCTCCGAGATAAAAAAGAATTTACCGAAGGCTTTAACGGTATAGTTATCTCGTGCGAGCTTAAACCAACTCAAGTACACGATGAAGCTGATATTGAGGACAATATAACAACAAATCTAATATTACCATCGAGCAAAGGAATAAATAATAATGCAGTAATTGAGAAAAACGCGATTATTGTTTTAGATGATATACATTGGAATAAACGCATACCATCCAACTTTTCTTTCCACAACACTGATGCTGACCAAATTCTAACTAGATTAGGCGTTGTCCATAGATCGCCTCGGGCTGGCGAGCCTACAAAAAAAGAGTGGCAAAAGCCGTCCGAAGATGGAACTCAAAAGTTCGAGAAATGTTTTGACACGAGTTTTTACACGAAGGTCGCTAGTAATGTTCAAGAAAATTTATTAAAATATCTTGACGGATCATTCAATGTCAACCCTGAACCCGATTCAGTTATTAAAACAAGAAAATCTAAAAATTGTGTTCCCATTAATACAGCAGAAGGTTTTCCTATTCTTCTCGCTGGCGAACAATATTCTCGAAGTCTATTTGATGGGTTTATGCCACGTGCTATAGCTCCAAAACACAAATGGAAATGGGACAGCCCTGATAATAATAGAGCTGTTATTAATGTGGACCAATTAAAGCGTGATTCGCATTTAAATAACTGCATTATAACATATGTATCTAATTTAGATATTTGGACCCAATTAAGTATGAGAAAAAAATTCGAAGATAAGTTTAGCAGCTTACCATTGGAAAAAAAGACTGAAAAGCAAAATACTATCAGCAAGGAATTGAAGGAAATACTCGAAAGCAAAGAAATACCAACGACAGCTTCACAAGGTGTAAAAAACTCTTGCCAACCGACTTCTACTGAAGGACTTCATTTTCCCGCAATATTAGGACTAACTCCAGCCACTCAGCCGTATGTTTTACAACCAGCGGTGCTGAGTGGAGAATCGGTGCGCCCTCGGTGTTACGTGTGTTGCGCTTGTGGTGCACAAACACGGGATTCTCGAACACTTTCGTCGCATATTTCAACGCAACATCCTAACGCACAAATAGAACATTACGAAATTGTCGGTGAACCTCTATTGAATGCAGACATTTTAAAACATTTATATGTGCCACCTAGTCAGATATTTAACCGGACTCGTCCTCTGAGAGGAATTCGAGAGTGCACAAAATGTAAAAAATCTATAACCCTCGAAGATTTGCACCAGCATATGTTAGATTGCGCTGGCGACACACCAACTGTGCGAAGAAAATGCCGCTACAGACCATTTGGCGTTCGCAAACGTCGTCTACGTGTTCCAGACAATAGAATACGTAAGAAAATGCGAAAAGATATGCGAACTGGGCAAAGAAATGATAAAAATCATATGAGGCCCAGGCCAAAAACGAGATCGGAAGTAGGTGATGGTAAGTTTAAGTAAAATCTTATATCATTAAAATCTTAGTATAGTAGTTCCTTGATATTAATATGAATTTGATATTTATAACATTTCTTTAATTTCAGCTGAAACTATACGTAAAATGCTAGCGGATCTACCAGCAAAGCGACATCGAGTTACTACTGTCAATCAATTGACTTCATTTTCACGAAAGAAGTATGATCGGAAACGTAATGAAATAATAACAAGGAAACATTCATTGGATCAAAAATATACAAAAATTGACCAAGTATCTAAAACAAAAAATAACACAACACGTTCTAATAATGCAGATTCAAAAGATTCTGGTTTCAATAATGATGTTGAAGACGATGATGATAATTTGCCTTTGAGACCCAAAACAAGGGATACACTAATCAAAAGTAGTCATAAAAAGGAGTCTTTAAACAAAAAGGCTATTATGAATCGCTCTAAAAGAAAACCTTACAAAGAAATGACATTAGTTATTGAGAACACTAAAGAGAATCTAAGCGGATGTATCGAGAGTACTGAACCTGAAAAAATGTCAATGGATAATACACCAAATCGAGTGAATATCAATAGTGATCCACAAAAAGTGAGGGGACATTCTAATCGTGAAGGATCAAATAACAGAGAAGGCCAACAATCAGGCAGTAGCGGTCAAAGTGGAAATTCCCACAATTCAAATGTGCCCGCACAAAACGTTCCTCTTAAACATTCAATTGCCAGTTTGACAGCTGATTCTGAGACTCATGACAAATCTGTTCAATTTCATCGCCTTTTCCTTGTTCAGCAAGAGTGTAATAACGCAGATGAGCAACATTTACCATCAGATCGGCGTGTGTTATTTGAAAATGAAGCAGTGGTTACTAAGCTTGATAAACCCCCTTTACATTTCAATCAAAGCGGTGCGTTCGATTATCAAAATTCTCGAAAGAATAAATTAAGTAAGCCGCGTAAAGGATTAAATGATTGTATTGCAATGTTAAAAAACAAATTGACACCTAATTCTGATAGTGACATACCGGGACATGTTTCAGTTCAATGTGGCAGTGATGAACCCATAGAACAGGAACCTATTTTTATAGAACAAAGATTTAACGTAAGAGATGCGAAACTACATCATATGAGTGAATCTATTTTACTACCGTGTATTTCTACGGATGAGATATCGTTAAAAAATAATGATGGTGATGGTCACCGAAATTCTCATAAATCTAATTTAGATGTAATTTGCCGTGACAGAGAAAAAACGGCAAATTTGCATAGTAAGGAACATTTAATATCCCAATTTCAAGATAAAGAGCCTATCGTAAATATACAAAATGAAATACAACACTCAGGGAATAACAACACTCCGATTGATAATGACATTTCTAATACTCAGTTAGTGCCCTTACCTCCGCCAAGAAACACAGTTATTCGCAAGTCTCCAAAAATATCAGGAAATCAAATACAGCAAGAAGAGGTAAAAATTTTGCAACCTAATCCTCAGATACCTGAAGGTGTCGGTAATGCCTGCACCATTAAGAATATAGACGAGAGCAGAGAGATTAGACCTGAAAACTCTCAATACTGTAATGGTGTAACCAATAAAGATGTTTCGGAAGACTTAACAAGTAACAATTGTCTAATCGATCTGACACCGAATAATGCTTTTCCATTAGACTTAAACTTACGTCAAAATTTACCGGAGTCCCGCAACCAATACGTATCAACTAAGAGAACCGAAGTGGAACAAAATGTTGATTTGTCCCGTAAAATTAACTTACAGTATTCTCCATCCGAATATACTGACATTCCACTTAAAATCCACCCAGCACATGCGACTACTAACTTTGACCCATTCATATCTGCTCCCTTAGACTTATCTGGGAAAACGGTGCATGCAGACACATCAGAGAGTGTCCCGGATCAGGATAACCTTTCTTTAATTGTGAATACTTGTGATGATTATGAAACATTGGATTTGTCTAATAAAAACTCAAGTGTTCACAAAACACCTGGAAATTCAGTTATTGGAGAGAATATACCTACGGATGTTGTGGTAGACTTAAGCATTAAACAAACTCCGCAATCTTCTACTCAATCAACCCCCACAAATTTATCGACTAAGTCCCCTAATAATGATAATGAGAATTCAACTGATCTGGCATATGAAAGCATACATGAAAATTTCCCTACTGATTTATCGTTAAGGAACCGGATGAGAACACATTCTGTGAGCATCGATCCACAGGAGTGTAATGCAATCGATTATGTACAAGATCTCTCCAATAATAAAACTGCTCAAAAAGAAAGAAGTGAGGAAAAAGAAATGATTGAAATTGATTATACAAATAAGGAAGCACCGAGAGATTTGTCAAACAAAGGGTTGGAAGATAATTCAATGGTAACAGATAAAACTTCAAATAACCTTGATGCCCCAGAAAAACCTCAAAATGTTAACATTATTTTAAACAATTCAGCCGAACCTCTCTTAAGTAATTCCATTGAGGAAATAGGCGTAGGCGTTCAAGAAAATGATACTAACAACGTTTTAAATAATGAATCACAGAATAAATTATCACTTTTTAATAATACGAGTAACGTAAACTCTTCAGATATGAATAAAACAATCGTAAGAGGGAATTTAGTACAGTCGAATGCTGAGGCTAACATTTCTCAAAAGAATGAAGTCGTGAAAAAAAAGTCTTTTATTGAGACTATTTGTTTTATAGTACCCAAAGATCAGTTACCGTGTGAAATTGAAAATTCTACTTTAAACATTACTATCACTGCTAATGGAGAATCTGTACCTCTTTACCAGTCAGAAAATTGTAATGAAACAACGCAAGAAACAAGGGGTAACCTTGAAGGTTCAACGTCAGCACACAATTTGGAAAATGCGTCTGAGTCTATAAATACTTCCAATCAGACTGCAACGACTTATTCTAATATTCGTGAAGAAACAATTTCTAGTTCGTCGTCTGCTTCCAATGAGGTTGCAACTGTAAATGACGCTAAGGTAAATTATACATCTGTTCCTGATCTAAATCATGCTAGTGATGTAAATACAAATCAAAAATCTTTGGTATTAAGGAATGGTAACTTATCAACTGAAACGAAAACTATTGTAGAACATACTCCTACGCTTAGCAGTGTTACACCAAATCAACAATTATTGATTGCAAACAAACAAGTTATTGATTGTGAAGTAGAACAAGATACGGAAACCGCTAGAAAAATTGCAATGCTGCCTAAAGAACTAGTTGAAATTTTAGGAACTATGCCGATTGACCATCGAAATCAGTTATTGAACGTTTTACCCCAATATGTTTCTACTCCTGCTTCTACTACAACAACGGAGACAAGTCGAATAAAAGAAGCGTCACTATGCACGAGAACTCATTCAGTTTCAACGCAGCAAGCCTACCCAATAAAACCAACTAATCAAGTACTCAAGGAACCTAGTCATGATGACACGTTGTCAATAATGAAAAATCTTACTCAGGCTGTCGGATCAGATGTTACTTTGTACCCTGCATCTACATTACCTTTTCCTGAATCAGTATCACAATCTGTTATTCTTAAAGCTCCAGTTACTTCAAACGAAAGTTACCAAACAACGTCTGAAATTACTGAACAGGAATATCCTCCAATAGTTTCAATAGAAAGAAATCGTTCAACACCTGTTCAGTCACGCCAATCAAAATCATTTAACCTTGGAGATGTAGCAAATGTTATCATTGACTTGACAGATGATGAAAATGTTCAAGAATTTAAACAGGACATACAAATAGTTGAAGGGGACATTGCGTCTTTAAATTGTGATTTTGATAAAAATCAGAACGAAGATACATCTCTGGAATTTCTAAGACAAAGAGGTAATACCGAACAGACTGCGAGTTTGAGAGCCGTTCGAATTAAAACAGCTTCTGAAAGGAATAAACAAATGGCTTTGGAATATAGCTTGGTATACAAAAAATTTAACAAGAACAACAATGAAAGTGACCAAATTATAGATACTCTTGGGTATGTTGCTGTACAAGCCGAAAATGTTGGAATAAAAGAGTATAATGAGGATCTTAGAATTACTGAAAATAGAATTGAAACGCCTTTACAATGTATCGATTCCAATAATTCTATTAACACAATCAATGAAAATCAAACGATTATCGGGTCTATTAATATTAATGAAAGCATTTTAGAAAATTCTACGGTTATACTCACTCCAAATTCAAATAAAGAAAGTTCAATTGTACTCCCAGAAAATAGATTAGAAAAAGAAAAAAGGAGCCAATCCAATGATTTATCAAATTTTGTGGACGAAGATATTATCTTATTAGATACTGATGATACATCTGACAGTAAAACACCATTAATGCCGATGAATCGAGACTGCTGTCTTTCTTCTCCAAAAGCGTTTATGGAAAACGCTTCAATTGCCGATGAAGATTCTGAAGATGATGTAACTTTAGCGGTTATTGTAAAAAAGAAACAACGTCAACAAGCACAATTACCATCTTGTAGTAATAATGCGCCACTTGTAAATGTGGTGCATACCGTGACGGAAAATAAAAAAGTAAAAAGGGATAAAAAAACTACAAAATCTGTTTTAAAGGATACAAGTTGTGGCTACTTTCAGAACAAAGAACTAAATGCAGGTAAAAAGTTTATTACCACCGCAGCCAACATTAACAGTTCAAAATTAACCACTGCAGGGTTGAAAAATAGAAACGATGAACACCAGGAGAGCAACCAAATTTGTGCAGCTGAAAACAGCTGCATTGAAATGCAAAAAACAAATTGCAAGTTTAAAAGAATGACAAGAAGTTGTCGTGATTCCCCTAAAATGTCAAAAGCAAGTGACCAAAGAAGAAAAAAGGGTTCAAGTATTACACATAAAAAAGAACCAGGAAACATGGTCATAACAAAAGATTTCCAAAAAGTATACAATGAAGATACAGTTTACAGTGAAACTGTTGGCAATGTTTCTAGTTCCAAATTAGAAAATAGTGAAGACTATGCGGTTCAAAATATCAATATCCAATCTCAAACCAGCACGGATATAAAAGAAAATCAATCAAGTAATAAAAATTATGAAGCTGTTTGTAATGAAAAAAGTAAACACGATGTTAACTCGCCACAAATAAGTCAACAGTCATCAAAAGAAAATATTCTGAAATCAAAAGGTAAACACGGGAAACCTAAAAAGAAAAAATGTGTTGTCCGTAATTGTATTCATCATAGTTACATGGGTAACCTTTATAGAAGATCATTATACAATTGTAAACAAAGTCTTGTATCACATCTACCAACCGTTTGTACTAGAGTACCTATTTCAAAAATTAAAATATTAGCTCGAATCAAACAACAAAGAAACAAGGATTGTTTTGAAGCTCATCAGTCACAACAGACGTCATTTGAAACTAAAGAAGGTAACTCTCTACCTTTGCGACGTAGTCGACGTGGCAAATCTATGTTCGTTGACAGTAATTGTACCGGATCACATGTTTCTAAGCAAAATGATACACCTCCTGAACAGAAACTTCCTCTTACTAAAAAACAACTAATATTTTCTAAGCTATTATTAGACGGAGAAAAAATAACGCAACCTGAAATAGATAAGGTGATTGCAAAGGAACCAGTTATTCTTATCGAAGATTTGAGCTTAAGTGAGAATATTTTGTCTTCTGTTTTTCAAAATAATAAAAATACCAAAGAACCTCGAGAATCTATTGTTCATTCTTTGAAACAAGATAAAATAATGAAAAGAAAGAAATCTCCGCAATCAAAGCAAAAGCACAAAAAATTTAAATCTGTTGATTTAGAAGATAAGATACTTCCTACAACACCCTTAACTAATACCAAAGACTTTAAAAATTATAGGAAAGAAACTACAAAAGATAAAATAGTAAATCAATTAATTAATTTAGAAGAAAATGAGCCATTTGTAGCACAGAAAGAGTTATCTCCTTCACTGATAGACAAAAATAAAAATAGTATGGAATCATCTAGTATTAATCAAGGCAGAAAACAGGACAGTGGCAATGGTAAAACAGTCCAGGCAAATTCTACAGAAAAAAGAAAAATATGTTGCACCCTAACAAGCGCTGATATTAACCATGATTCAATGTCTAAAAAATCCAAACTTAATAATGATGCTGTAACCGAAAGTAAAACGGATGAAGACGTTAAGCAGAATATTGAAGAAAATTGGAGGAAAAGTAGACCTCGAAACAATGATGTGGAAACAAAAAACAAAACTTGTTACAACGGTAATAATGTAGTACGACGAACTCGATCAAAATCGGTTGTTGTTAAGTCCAGTACACCTTTGTATGATCCTTATGATATAGACTTAGAGGATATGGCTGAGAGAGACGTGTCTTTTGGTAGATTATTAACGCCAAGTAAAACTTTCAGTAAAATGAGTTTTATAAGAGATCAAGAAGTAAAAAAAGGAAATAAAAATGAAACGTCTGTTGGTGTTAATAAAGAGCCAGTGATAGAAGAAAATAAACATTTGATACCTAGAAAAAAATTAAACAATAATTATGCAAAAGAAGATATAAGTGACTCAGACGATTCTACTAAAAGTGACGTACCATTGCAAAAATATGTTGATGAGAAGGAGAAGAAAAATTTAAAGTCACAGCAAGATATCACAGTAGATGCAAGCAGTTCGGCTCAAGATGATAATAAAATAGACAAACTTAAAAAGAAAAAAGATACGCAGACTAATGCAAGTACAAGCAATGAACAACAAAATAGAGCTGAACAGTTTATGGAAAGTTTTGGATTTTTCTCTGAAAGGAAACCTAGAAAATCAAACTTGATTGCTGCTAAAAAGATTTCGGAGACATTCAATGCTATTGAAACTGACGACACAAATGATGACGACGGAGTAATAGATCAAACCAACAAACAGGAACCTGAAACTAGTAAATCAAATGAAGACGAAAGTGCTTCTGCAAATCCATCACAATCTCCTGCCAAAAAACCTGCAAAACGAGGTCGTAAAAAAATAAGTACTACAAAACCCATTCCTACCTTTTGTGTGATTTGTAACAAAGAATTCAAACGACCGGATAACTATCTGAGACATCAGATTACATTATTACATATATCTAAGTTATCCGAAATAGAAATGAAAGTTAAAACAATTCCTGTAGTCGAAGAGACAAATTATCTTATACCTTATAAGCAACAACTTGACCGCATTTCAATGTTAAATTTGTCGAAAAAAAAGAAAAATGTCAAACCTCCACCGAAAACGCCGTCGCCAACTTTAAACGAAATATTGGCTAATGTTAATAAAACACTAAGAGACCGACAGTTATCTCGTCGAAATCTTAGTCGAGATGAAGCCCTGTTTATCGATTGTTGCGAATTATTAAAAGAATCTCATAAACCAGACGTATCCAGTAATACTGAACATGTGACCACAATAATTTCTACTGCTACTGAACAAGTACCAGTAGTACCTAATAATACTGAGCAAGTTACAACAGTGCCTAGCAATGCAGAACAAGCTACAATACCCAATAATAACGAACAAGCTGTAACACCCCATAATAATGAACAAGCTACAATATTAAATGATGTAAATACTGTGACTGCACAGACTCAAGTAACTGAAAGTATCAGTGAAAATAAAACTAACAATGAAGAATATGAGTCTAAAAACGATGGTGACGTAGATTCAATTACTGCGAAAAATATTCTTGAAAGTGAAGAAGTACGAAACTTGGAAAACGATTTGTTATCCGGTTTAAAAGAAGCAGCAGCACAATCGCTGGCTCATGCTTCGAGCAATTTTGTCTTTCCACAAACTTTAAATGCTATTTCACCAGATCAAAATAAGACAGAACAATCCTTACCGTATCCAGTTCTTGCTAATACAAATTGCGAACCGATCGAGGACAATGAAAAAGTAAAATCTGAACCATCTAAAAAAAAATCTAAACCTAAAAGAAAACATGAACTTAAGGACAATATGTACCCGAATATAATTGAAAACATAGACATATTTGAAGATAAATTCGATAAAATTAAAAGAAAATGCCGGTCGCAAGCTGCAGCTGCTAAACAAGTTCAACCTATTGTAGAACCTATTACAAGGTATTTGTTTTTTGCACTTTTATATATTTTGATCTTATTTTCTAATAGTAACCGAACCTTTTATCTCTGATGGTAACTAAAATTTAGAGAATAAAGCATTCTTATATAAAAGGGGGAGGTAATTTGACATGTATTAAGATCTTTCCAACTTTAGCTTAGAATAAAAGAATGGCTTATGGAAATAAATCTGTTCATATATTTTTAAGACATCTCTAATTATCTTGGACCTTTGATTATTGCTGAAAGTGCTGTAAAGTTTTGTTTAAGTTTACAATTACAATTAAACATATCATTAATTAAATCGTAGCAACATTAACCTTAAAAAATATTTTATATTTGTTACAGCCAAAAGGTACGAAAAAAAATAGACAACAAACGAGGAAACAAATGTTCTAAAAAAAATAACCAACATGCTGTACCAACAAAAGGAGCATTAAAAGGTTTTGACGGCTTAAAAGTATCTATATCAACATCAGATATAAACATATCAGCCATTATTCCGCCTTCGCAAAATGTATCAAAAGGAAAAAAGAAAAGTAATTCCAGAAAAAGTAAAGATCGAGTAGAAATCGAAACTAAGACAAAACCTAATCTAGATCATAGAGTCAAAAGTACGCAAACTCAGAAAATTGATGTTTATGAATTTATGGATAGTGAAGACACTGAATTATTTGATTTTAGGCCTTCCACCCTAATGGAGAGATTTAAAAATATTAGTAACAGGGACATGCCAAGTACCTCTAAATTTGTTCCAACGACTGACGAAATACAATTATCGAGTGAGAGTGGCTCCGACGGAGATGATTTTGTCTACGATGATTATGTTTGTAGCGACGATGAGACTGAAAATAGCTTACTGTCGTGTGAACTAGGAAACGGTAAAGCAGGAATTGACTCTAAGAGTAAGAGCAATTCTCCTCTAAAACGAAAAGATGTAATTGAGAAAAATGCTGTTATGGGTAAGATATTTAAACATAACGCTGTTCGAACAGAAAAGAAAAGTATTAAGAATAAAGAACATGTTAGACCACAAGCAAATCTTGATCAATTATTTGATAGCTTGCTTGAAGATGAGCCTGGCGCGCCGTTATTAAATACTAAGTTACCAAAGAAAGAGTCAAAGACGCATGAATCTACATCTTCAAAAAGACTTGAATCAAGATCTTCTAAACGACCTGAGCCTTTAACGCTACACGAATCTTCAACGCGACACGAATCTTCATCGCGACACGAATCTTCATCGCGACACGAATCTTCAACGCGACACGAATCTTCAAAGAAACACGAATCATACAAGAAAAATGGAACTTATAAAAAACATGACTTTTCTAAGAAACATGTATCGTTTAAGAAACACGAAACTTCTAAAAGGCAGGAATCTGCTAAGAAATATGAATCTTCTCACAAACATGATTCAATTAACAAACATGAATCTTCTAAAAAACATGAATCTTCTAAAAAACACGGATCTTCTAAGAAAAGTCATTCTCTAAATAAAAATGATATTCTAAAAAAACGTGAATCTTGTAAGGAATATATATCTCATAGAAAACATCAATCAGTATCAGATTTTGAAAGAGTATTTCCAGGAAAACATGAAGCTGAATTTCTAAGTAAACATGGTTCAAAACTAGCTAAACATTCTGGAAGAAGTTCTGCCGCTACGTCTTACGATACTTTAAACATTGATGTCCCATGTAATGATCGAGCTAATATTAATTCTGATCATTTAATTATCGATTGTAAGCCTTCGACTTCAAAGGATTACAGTTATGAATCAGTTCAAGAAACTGTGCAGTCATCGCGCAAAAAACATAAGTCTCACAAATATGTCAAGTCCTCTTCAAATGAATATCATTCATCAACCCCTAAAAAAAGTAGCTGGAGAGGCCATCGTTCTTGTAAAGAAAGTTTCCATCCTTCCTCAAACATCTACTTGAACGCCAGGTCAGAGGTGCTTTCACGTGAAATAACATCATCTAAACGTGTTTCAAGCGTTATAAATAATAGACATAGTGGGCCTTCAGACCTTTACATTAACCCTTTTCGGAGATTCACAAGAGATAAATCCATAACACCAGACATCGAAAAAGATAATGACTCTAATTCAGATATTCTGGATACACTGGATGAAGCAACATCTGACGATGCGGGAGTTGCCCGGCAAAGAGCACGTAGGAAATGTACAGTTGGAAAACAAAATATTTTAGCGGAGACATGGAGCTCAGAATCGGAGCCCGAAAGTGGACCACCTCGTCCGAATAGTGTAGAATCTGTGGCATCAGGAGGTGGTCGAAAAAAAGGAAAGAAAAAAAGAGAGGGTCCATACGGAAGCCGCAGAGCTGTGAGCCGTCAGATGCCCATTTTGAGGCAAGACTTGGAAAGCAGAGTAGCGTTGTTCAAGCGCACCACATCTAGTTCTAGCAACAGGGGTATACAAGGAAGTAGTAGCGGCGCAGGTCCAAGTAGCGCGGCTAGCACATCAACTTTTGGTCCCTCTTCGTCCGTTTCTAACACTGCTGGAGGATCGGCGGGACCTTCTGGGTCAAATCGTTCACATCGCTCGCGCTCTACAGCTTCCTTCTGGTCGTCGGAAGGAGACGAAGAACAGGAGCATCATCAACAGCACGGCTGGATTGTGGGCGTCAGCCATAAAAAGTTAGTAACTATGTTAGCGCACGCTAAGGGGCGGAAACGCAACCATAACCATGATGACAAGCGTCATTATGTTGAGTAAGGATTTTAGATATCTTTGGTTTATCTTGTAAATATGTTGTACATATATGCCCTAGTTCTTTATTAATGTCCTTATGACATTTTGACCAGATAACGCTAAAGTTTAATTGAATTGAGTTCTGTAAATACTGTATATCATTTATAGCATATTTAGTTAAATTTTAAAAAGCCTACAATACTGTAAGGACTGCATTTACTAAATTATCTGTTAAACAGTCCTTTTCAGTATTATAGCCCAATTTTCTGAGAAAATGTTTTACTTCATAATAAACCTAGTGCTCTTTTTTAATTTCACTACATCTCCAAGGGATGGAGCATTTTTGACATGATAAGTAACTTCATTTCA
Organism: Papilio alexanor hazarajatica; assembly: GCA_018246295.1. Taxonomy (NCBI): domain Eukaryota; kingdom Metazoa; phylum Arthropoda; class Insecta; order Lepidoptera; family Papilionidae; genus Papilio; species Papilio alexanor. The sequence goes on along the minus strand of DWLR01000141.1, from coordinate 3,406 downwards.
ACATATAAACGATAGATATTTAGTAAACTAGTTGTAGTCTCAAGTATTTGTTTGATCACTTTTAAAATGAAACATCACGATTACATACCGCCCGCCGACAGAAAATTTCCGATATGATGTATTTTAATAATGTAATAGTAATAAGGGTGGATCATCCAATCATAAGCATTTATAACAATTTAAAATGAATTTTGATGTTGTTTAAAGTATAACAAGCAGTAGTAATTCCTCAAACGTTAATGCTAGAGATATTACTAAATGGAAATATGTGTCGTAATTTTAGGTGTCTGTCTCTCCTTTATGCCCCTACCCTATCAATGTGTGTAATATTATATGACAAATAAAAGGACAATCACAAATTCTGTTCGATATATAAGTTTTGTATATTATTCCTATCAAAATGTAAGTAAAAAAACTACAATCTATGAATTAAATTCTTATGTAATATTGTGACCCTTATAAAATATATCATTATATTATCTATTGCAACTTGACGTTTTGTATGTTCATAGGAGGGGCTGATAGAATGGTCCGGGTGAACGTGTAATTTTGAGTTGAATGAATTGTTAACTATTTTTGTATTACATATTTTGCGTCCTCAATTTACGAGAAATCTCAAGCTTTAGTTATTGTTTTTATCTAGTCCGTGTTCAGAAAACTATTATATCAGCCTCAGTCATTTGTGGTGTACTTTCAACAGTTGATAAGCATTTTTCTTTACATAATATATGCTATAAACATTTTGTTGCATTCTGAGATGTATGTATGTAAAACTTTTGTAAGGAATGACAGAAAGTATGATAGTGAACTGGAAGTAAAATTATGAAAAGATATGAAGTAATACTACTAAGGAAGAAGGTGTGATCGTTTATGAACTTCGTCAGTTTGAAATGTCACTAAACATATTATTATTAGCAAATTGTGACCTGAACAGATCATTCACACTTTGAAGTACAGGCCAAACGCAACAATAGATTTGTTTTTTCTAATAATAATCTTTTTAAGATTTTTTTTTTATAACAGCTAACGTCCAATCTTACCAACTTAACCTATCTATCGTAATAACACAATAATTTAACAGTTTATGAACTATCGAAGTTTAATTGTGACCTGATGTTTTTTTTTTGTGTTGTTAAGTTTGGTAGTAATATTTATACATAAAAGCTCGTCAGAAAGTAGGTTTGTTGTGTTTGACACGATAAGTCAAATTGCTATTGATTCGTTCAGTTTACAAACTACTGTCATTTTATAATATGTCCAGTGAGATTATAACCTGACGATTATAAAAATCGACGTCATAAACAGAATCGATGATAAAATAATAAAGTATGCATGGAAAGTGTTAAAAATAAAGTATGATCATGTTTACATGCAATAAAAACTAAAAAGTATGAATCTGGAAGTAAAAAAGGTTTATGATTTAGATGAAAAAGGGGCAAATATCACATATGATATATGGATGAAAGTAGAATGGGAGCGTTAGTTGAAGAAAGTATCAATGGGAATGGCGAAACTTAGGTTTGTTATGTTTGCAATAGAATCCTTTCGCGATAAACACTATTTGATGACAAGGTTCAAATTAATTTGTAGAAAAGAGTTAAATATTAAAGCATGGTTTTATTATTTAAATACCTTATGTAATATATATTCAATATGTATAATTATATTCTCCTAATCATGTTAATTCTACTAAAAAGTAGCTATCACAGATGAAGTCTTAAGATAATCACAATAGAAAGGCAGTAATCGAAGATGATGGTATTCTGGTAAGATTCGGATAAATTAAATAAAATCAAGGCATTCCTTCTACCAAATCGTTTTTAATTCATGTAATGTAATGTTTATCTCGATAACTATTATGTAGTAACCATTGTAGTAGGTAAATCTTTATTGCGCAATTTAGCTCTGACGAAGATCGCCACTCCAATTACGAAGACCACACAGCACAAAGCAATTACAATGGGTAGCAGGATGCTGACTAAGTTTAGAGGCATAAGCATTCGATTCTTCAGCTGATCCACGAATTCTTCTGGTAATAGAACACTCTGAAATGTAAAATATCAATGTTTTACAATAAATAAATAAATTAAAATTCATGAATAAATCTTTGATTTTTTTCACCAATTTATTTTTATATCAGTTCAACCTTAAGAAAAATTTCTTAACTAAGATACATAGATACTTTAACCGCTAGGCCAAGTTACTACATATGAATTGTACATTGGTAACCCATATCGTTAATAAAGGTATTTTGGCTGAGCCAAAGGTAAGTGAAAAGGGGATTGTTACCGAACTTGGGCCGAAGCGTCAGCAGCGGCTAGGGGTGTAAATACCGGCATCCTCAAAAAGAAGTAACTCTGCTTCCAGGTCTTTTAAAAGTTATTGCCAAAGCAACACGTGGCCAGCATTAGAGAGAGGCTAGTGCGCCTTCCTTCGGGAACTCGTGTGTTCTGGTCTCTTGCCAAGGCTATCCAAGGGAATTTCTGTACGCCTTCTTTATCCATCTTTGCACCAGCTGATTAGTAGTTTTCAGTACAGCTTCCGTCAGCGTCGCTCAGTTGGTGATCTTCTAGCATACCTGACTCATTGAGGGGAGGCCTTGGCAGATGTAGCCAAAGCCTTTGATTGAGTGTGGCACAAAGCGCTTCTCTCGAAGCTACCTTCCTACGGGCTGCCTCAGAAATTGTGCGACTGGATTACCAGCTTCCTAGAGGCTCGTAGCATTATATCGTTGTCGACGGTGCTTAGATCCCAAACCCATAAATGCTGGTGTGCCACAGGGCTGTTTACTGTCTCCCACCCTGTTTCTTCTGCATATTAATGCAGCGAAAGCACTCTAGTTGCCTCAGTCAGTATCCGTATTCTCAGTGTAGACATATCGAGTAACGTTCAGTTCCGCGCTCGCTTGGAAGACAAGGCCAAGCTAGCCTCCAAAAAGCTTTGTAGGCTCAGTAGATCGAAACAGTATTTCCAGCCGAACCACCGCCTCCAACTTTATAAAGCGCAAGTTCGGTCAAGTGGAATATTGCTCGCATCTCTGGGCTGGAGCATCACAATACCAGCTTTTTACATTTGACAGCATACAACGAAGAGCAACTTAAATGGTCAACGACCGAGCTCTTACCCGATCAGTAAGATTGATCTCTAGCATTGCGGAAAGACGTCGCGTCTCTGCATTTTCTACCGTCTACATAAGAACAACTATTTGGAACAATCCCTGCCGCTTGGTTTCGTTACTGCACCACCTTGATGGTTGGCATTCCACAACCGTGAGGTTTTCGCGGAACTTTCTCGCACAGCTGCGTTGTAGAATGATCTGTCCCCAGCGGTATTTGCAAACCGATTAACATATAAATAACATACAAAAAACACTTATTATTTATATATATATATATATATATATATA
>DWLR01000140.1:0-34913 GCA_018246295.1 Papilio alexanor hazarajatica | reverse complement strand
TAATAAATACCATAGATTAAAGAAATGACATTAAACTGTTTTAAAATTTAATTTGTTTTTGATTAACACGAATGTTTCAGTACATTTTTCAAATGCAGCTGTTATTTACTTTTAAATTATTTTTTTTAATATGTTCTGCATTATTTAGGTATGTATGTATGTTTTGTTTATGTTTTTATATTTCCTGTAGCCTAAACAGCAGAGGAATAATGAAAAATCCCAGTAGGTATATCACTCAGCGAAAATTATTTACAAATTAATACAATGAAAATGACGTTTGTCACGATTATGAATATTTAATTGCAAGACTTATGGGGACATTTGGTTACACAACCTTTTGGAAAAACGTTATGTAACCAAAATAAAAAAAAATCTTGTTATTATTGCTTCAAACATTTTGTTAGATTTTTAGTTTTTTTTTTACTGTAAACACCGTTGAAATTTGACACTTTAAAGTAAGTGTTATTTTAAAAACCTTTATAATATTTTTTTAATATGTTAGCATTTTCCACAATTTGGGGTAACGTCATTACGCTGGTATACATTCGCGAGACGCACACTAATGCAAACGCGGAAAATCGAGGTTCACTTATGTACATCGTATTTTATGGGTATAAACTAATTTATTTACATCAGCTTACTCACTTTTTCATTGTCCGGTGACGGCACCGACTAGTTTCGGACCCGTCGGGGGTCCATCCTCAGGGCGAGTTTTTAGAATAACTTCGCGGTCGCATCGCGTATCGCACTTGCGAGACATGCACAACTAGTCGGTGCCGTCACCGGACAATCAAAACGTGAGTAAGCCGATGTTAAATTAGTATGTGATAATGTCTCACGAAAGTTTAAACAATTGTATGGGTATAGGTATATAAATCTATGATCGAAGAATAGATAATTGCCGCCTATTCACTTTACAAGTGTTATTTGTTAACATTACACAATTTAATGTATTTAGGTATGCAACGATTCGCTCTAATAATTATATTAAGTATTCTTAAAGATATGAATTTCGTAACTGCTAATATTGAATTAAAGTATTAATTATCGGCCTTGGGTATTTTAAAAGAATTTTTAAATCATTTAAAATTCAAAACCAAAAAAATGTATGTAATAGATAAGTTCGACTTATTATTACTTGATTGTCTTCAATTTATATTATATCTTCAATCATCTTTCTGCCAGTCCTATATTTAATAATGTGGTTTTACACATATAGTATTATGACCTGTTCAAAAATCGTACGACATTTGCATAGGACACAAGTTGTTACGACAATATGAAAATAGAAACTTGTTCTGTCTATTTTTGATGTTGTAAAATAAATAAAACACACAGTTTCCGAAGTTGCTGTTGCTGCGTCGAAACAGTATGTCCTTAAACTTTGCATTTACTTTTAGTTTCGTAGAAACGCCGTTTTTGTTAAGAACGATTGTGTACCTTTTACAACGTTTTATGACTTAAAAATCACGGGACTCCAATGTAACCCTTGAATAACTTCCACTAAGAGTTTCCGTGACAGCATCACAAGAATATACGTAACTGGCGAAGAAACAACCTAGGTTGATACCGTTTCATCATTAACTTCAATCGAAATTAATTAACAAATGCCAAATAACTTTAAGATATTACTATTAAAGTTTTTTCAAAAGGCAAAAAGACTAATGGCGTAATAGAATTCACTATAATAAAGCGATAAAGAAGACCACCATCGAACGCCATATTATAACCATCAATTTCTTTTGTCAGTTCCCTGTAGTCAACAGATAACGGTCAAGAGACCTGGTAGTTGTCACTCAGATCAACACAACAACGTACCAGCTGATCTCTACTGTGTACCTACAATTGATTTTATTCTCAATATGTATGGATTTAGAGTTTAAAATAACGATTATTGTGATGCGGCCATGCCTTGGCAACTTGGCATTCGTACAAACATGCGCGTACTGTGTAATAGTTGTTAAATAGATATTTACTGTCGCGTGACTTAGTGGGACGAGTATAAAGATTCATAATTACCCAGTAGAATTCATTCCTCAGCGAATGAGATTATCAGTTGTAATTTTAAATAATCATTTACGCGTGTGAATTGTGGAAAACAAATCTGTTTTGGTACATATTTTACGGCTGAAGGTAGGTTTGAACATAAACTTAAGATTAGCCGGCTAAATTTGGTTTATCTTCAAGGAACGGCTAAAGTTCAATAGCATGTTAACTTGCGTCGTGACTTTTTCTTTGTCGGTTCACACTAACCGAAACGTTACCGCTAAAAATGTATTCGAAGATGTATTCGCTCTTATCTTTTATCTCTCTCTAACAATGGTAGAGTCCGCAACAACAACATCTGTTGCACGAATGGCCCGGTCGACCGGTGAAATACCACGACCTCTCAGAAGACATGCGTGAAGTAGAATTATTCTGCGTTTCGTCTGATGAGTGAGGTGCCGGAGGTGCAAATTTTAGTCCTCTTCCCATTCCAAACCTTTTCCAATAAGGAAAGGGTAAAAAGGGAAAGAAGATTTGATGGGGAAAGGGATGAATAGGAGAAAGAAATGTCCATTTTTCTGTCTATCCCCTTCACTTTCTATTAAAGGTAGGCAACGCATCTGCAACTCGCAAATGCTTGTTGCAGATGTCTATGGGTGAGGTCACTTACGTGACCGCTTGCTCGTTTGCCACCCCCTTATATAAAAAAGTATCAGTTTCTATACCTATTTGAGTTTCCATCAAAATAATTCTCTTTTATTGCAAGAAACAAAGCATTTCTAAAACAAAATTTTTTTTAGCTCAAAAGCCGCAACGATTGTCGCAGAAATTCGGCCGGGTTGTGCTTTAAAACGTTCTACCAATATAAAGACAAAACAAACTAATTTTGCAACTTGCAATAGTTATAGCATTAAATTATTGTAAATAAATTACTAAACTGTGTTTTAATATCTTTTTTTAACCTCAACAAAAAATAACTCTCGTTCGGCGTTAAAGTTAAAATCAATCTTGTTATATTTTTGCCAAATCATTGTTATTCAAATTAAAAACAAACATTTCTTTTTACATAAGTATTGTCGATTAATAAAATTTGTGTTATGAATTAATCGATTCATGGTAATTCATAAATATCATTGGATAGCAGTCGACTGTTTATTTACGCTATTGATAAGCAACTGTTGACCTTACAGTCTGAGCTGTCATCATTATTGTAATTATAATTATGTAGTTTGGGAAATTCGACGCTAGTAAAACAAAATCGCCGCCAATTTTGTCCAGACATTACCCAGCAATATTTACTCATACATCTTTGCATCATACACTAGACTTGGTATATTGTATAATTTAAAAAGGTTGATCAGAAATAATGGCAATGTAAGGTTGTCACATACAAGCAATCTTATTTAGGAAATTAGTGTACAAGTATAGATGTGTAGCATATTATATGTGACACTCGACACTCTAAAAGCACGTGTCACGTACCACGTGTATGAACTCTCCAGGCGAGTGCGAGCAATTACGAAATTTGCACGTGCACTTTTGCCTCCGATGCGATAGATGTCAGGTTTTGAATTCTTTTACATTTCTACAGACGAATGGGTTTAGGAAGTCTAGGGTGGATGTAACCTAGAGAATTAGAGCACCGAAAATGCAATTTTGTGTGGCTTTGTATGCGCTTTATTAAAGTTATGTAAGAAACAGTCAATTTAATAAAATTTAAGCCTTACTTGTTTACGTTTATAAAATTCAAATTTCAGCACGAATTTGTATTATGCGTAATTTTGTAATTTGACTTGTGAAAGTCCGCCTCGCTCCTAGAGATGTTTCTGAGCAATACGCCACAGACATAATATGGTCTAATTACTGTAATTGTATTCATACAACACGGTAATTGCGCAGGATATTGCCTTACGCAGTTAACATTTAGTATATTATCAGAACCATTGACATTTAACATATAATTTACGACAATGCTCTTTGTTTTATTATACAATAGAATAATAATATCATTAAACTGATATAACTATTGCTAAACAAATATTGTGAGGTTTAAAACAAATCGTAGTTGTGGCATCTTTATATTCTACGATCACGTTTTTCAAGGAGCACAGTCACGTTAATGTCGACCGTATTCCATTAAGTTACAGTGTATTCACTGTACACAATCCCCACGTGCATACGCGGAAGTCTTAAAGCCCTGCAAAGATCCCTTATCCATACGAGAGTTTGTAAGCACAGTTGTTATTTCAAATACAACTCTAAACCAATGGTATTAGATTGATTCTCGATCGTGTTTTACCTCTTTAGATTATGTAAATGCACAGCATTGCATGAAGCCGAGAGTTGCGGCTGAATGTGAAGCGAATTTGATCCTTATAGTTGAGTAGTAGGTTGTTGAATGGTTTGATGTTGTTTAATGCGCCACAGCTGTTATCGGGTTGCATAAGAGCCGGCAGTATTGCCATTATCAGTCAGTTTGTTTTTATGACGCAAGCGGCCACAAGCACAGGGCATTGGTTCAGGACCATGCAATACTGCGTTAACGTTGGCGATCTAACGTTCGTATAATACCGAAAAATACTAGATAGTTGAAAGAAAATCTAAAAACTGCAAGCGAAATGTTAACGTTTGTTGGAAACGGCCAAACCGCTTTTTATTTTTATACCTCGGCTGAATACGATTTGCACGAAAAGAAAACTTAAAAAAAGACGAGCATGAAATTGAAAGCACTTTTATGATTAATATTTTATAGTAAATCTTCAGTGTTACTACTTTACCAAAAACATACGAGATAGATGATACGTCGTTAGCGTAAAGCTACATTTCCTTTGCAGTGTCTAAAGAAAATACTTTTAAGATATGCGCAGCTGGTCGTTTAAAAGTGTAAAAAATTCTTAGATAGAAAATGTACGATTTACTACACAGACTAGCGAAGATAATTTTTAAAAGGTTATTATACATTAACTAAATGTTGTGTGCATAACACAATATGACATAACTATTACTATAGGCTAATATTGTCCGCAGGAGACAATTTATAAGGATGTCGATGTTTAATAATAGACAGATGCTTTATCCAAAAATTGATTAAAGTCAATATGAGTACATTATTGAAATAATTTACAAATATTCCTTGCAACCATTCCAACTAAGATTAAAAGCTTGTGCTAGGACATGGTTCATTACAATAATCGAATGACAGATTCGAACCCACGAACACATGATTGATTGTCCGTACCCTTATCCATTGGGCTACTGGCGCCTGAAAATTTTACCAGCTGTGTTGGCAACTGGTGCCTTGTGCAATGCACATATTGTTTGCTACATGCAACGCTCCGCGAAAGCAAGCTCTATTTTCATTACATTATAATTAGAAACAACGCAATCATCGCCAGCCTTGCAGCTAAATCGGGAATTTCAAGATCAATATCGGCCACCCCGCTAACTGGCTGATGGCATTCCATCTGTGTACACAGCGCTCAGCTCTCCTGAGATGTGACTTCAACACATATTATACTGGGAGAGGTACAATTAGACCTTAAGTATATTAACTCCGCATTAACGCGAGAATGTCTTATTTGTCGTCAATTGCTATTACTCCAGAATACATTAGACTTTAGGAAGTAATAGATAATGGAAACTAATGTGATGACAACTAACTAAAGCTATTATGAAGACCGAGAATTGTCGCGTCGCTGTAAGTAATCATTGCGGATTGAGTAAACATTTCCCAAATCCCAAAGCATCAAATTGTAAGTTCTAATCTAGCATTGGGTTCATACTTTTTAAAGTATTTATATACTGTGTCAATATTATACCGTTTCTTAATTTGTTGAACTAAAATAGACAGTATATATTAACATTTTCCTCTTTTGCCTTCTTATTTTGCCTTTGATTGGTTTCACTATACGTTGAAATGTACAAGTTATATTCTCATATACTAATCTTACATAGTCTTAATATTCAAGCAATGTTCATATCTTATATCGCTTTCGCAATGAAATTACACGGAGAGTGTTGTGAAATGAAATACGTAAATTTATTGACTTGTTTGTGCCTAAATTCCATTCCAGCGATGCAACTCCGGGATCGGAAGTTATACGATAATATAACATATTTCGCATCACTAGAGTCCAATTTTCTACCGCGATTCAGTGGAAAAGTTCACGAATCTGTTTGACCGACTTTTCTTAAAGTATTGAATTGTCGCCTCGTAGTAGAATTTTCATCATATGAACTGTTTATTATATGATTAAGCGTAAAGTGGATTATTTTACACTGCACGATTGGTTCGGACATAGCGCAGCTTCCAATGCCATGTGTCGTGGCTGTAAAAATTTAAGTAAGCTTGTTTTTTTTAAATATTACTTACTGCTCTTTCACCAGCGTGCTCATATGTAAGTCCTTCTTAAGTCGATAAATTCCTAGCTTTAATTTTCTAAGTCCTGCTTTTCTATACCAGTGCTAGTACTAGTGACAGTTTTCTATTTTCAGATGTGACCCAATTTTATTTTAACTATCTTAATTCGGCATGCGTTAAAAAAATTATCGTATCATAGTGCAAAATATCATTAACAAAATTTAAAAAAAAAAAAAAAAATATATATATATATAAACCCTCGCGGGTTATCGCCTCCTCAAATCGCCCTGCTAAAGATTCATAACAATCTGATCGATGGTTTAGGAACGCATAGAGGACAAACATACAAAACTTCATTTTTATTTAAATCAATTTTATCAATTAAATCAAATTTATATTTATTTATATAGATAGATATAAGCCAAAATGACCTTCGATCTAAAGATGCATTTCGTTCGATAGCAAACCATAGAGATAGACAAAGCTTGCGTATTTCTGTTTGCTATGATACTGGCACACTTATTTTTTGTAATAGAGAATGAATAAACGAACTAGAAAGTAAAAAATATAACAAACGTCTACTTAATCCTTTTACAAACAGTTGTTTGAGCGTCGGGGCAAGGCGCGCGGGTTACCGACCTTTTGCGTATGTGGGCCAGTCGGCGCGGTACGTACGGTCGACGCGACTTTTTGTTTATTTACATGTGGAGATACGTTATCTTAACGTTATCTCGCAACGCGCAGCTGAGCTCGACGACTTTCAAAATCCTAGTTTCAATGTGTGCGTGTGTTTTGTTATAACGATAGAGGATATTTACTTTTGCGTTGCATAATGTGACGCACATCTCATGCCTTTTGCATTTTTGTCTTTTGTACTTTTCATTATCTACCATCATGTTTTAGGGAAAGAGAATGTCTTTCCTAACCAGACTGGGAATGTATCTGTAATTTTATTGCGGTTGTTGGTGCTCCTTTAACAGCAGATAAGCTGCTTGCCAGTTTGTTTATATTTCGACTTCTTCGGCAAAAAAATCACACTTGAAGTAAGGCCAAATCTGTAACTTGAAAATTCCTTTCAAAACAAAAAAGAAGTTCTTAATTTCGCTTGTATTTTATGTTTGTTCCTCAGAACTTCTATCTCGTTTTTTATGTTGGAAAGGCGAAATTTGCTAGAAGGTCCATTTAATTTTTAATGACATTGAGTCTTGGATTCCGAAGATTCCGAATAATTCATTTCATGTGTTACTCGCTCAATTTTTTTTCATTTGATCCCACGTATATTTATTTCATTAATAGATAACATATTTCAAAAATTTGTTATTGTCAATATTACCATAGCAGCCAATATTGTTAAGGAAGTTTTTTTCTATTTCTTATCCCTAAAAAATTTGAATTCGATTTGTTTTTCTTAAAAAAACGTTAAAAGATTAATATTTTTAATAAAAATGATAACTGTTATTTATAGCACATGAATTACGATCTTAATTAAATATAGCCTTCTATGACGTCACAGGTTATTAACAACCGTCATATCCCGCAATACGTCACGCGCGTGACAGTGGGCATTAATTAGTTCAGATGACAGCGTGCTCATAATTGTCTCAGTAACACATTCATGGTCGTATATCTCCCTAAAACGTCGCACAAACGATACTAAAGCCCTTAGATGTAAGTTTCAATTACTCGGCATTTTTTTTACAAGTTACAAGCATTTTTCGCATAGTTACATTTTATGTGTTTTTTCACTTACAAAATAAAATTTCTTAGTTAAAAACTATATTGATGAAGGGAAGGGAATTGTAGGAGGCGATCTTAATCTCAATTTTCGTTTTAGGTGAAGGTCGTGATTTTTATATATGTTTATTTACATACTAAGATCTTGACTAAAACATTGACACCTATATCATAAAATAAACACACGCCACAACTTTGAGTACAAATACAAGATTGTGGTCTGTCTGTAGCTATGAGATAAAGTATTAAATGTGGTCGCGTGGGACTTGCACCGCCATAATGCTATTGTCAAAAATCTCAATTGCACAAGCAAGTCAATAGATGACCGCTGTAAGATGTGAGGCACACGTAATGTATTGTGTCGGCACAATTTAATTTATTTCGACTCAAGACCTAAACATTGTGAAATAACAAACGTCGGTTACTACACGGGCACTTTTTTATCTTCTAAATTACTTGATACTTGATTATAAATTACTTGGCACTTTTTTATATTCTAATTGACTGAACTGAAATTGTCTAATATGGATAGCTAATGTTATAAGGTGATGTGAGTAAAAATTGGTTTCTGCAAATATTTTGGAATTCACAAATTATAGCGGAAAAGATGACGTTTACACTTTCTTTATAAACTTTAGGTCTTATATGTTATACAGGGTAGAACCACACTATTGCTACATTTTTTAAATGTGTCCAGTGGTCAAAATGGACTATAAAATAACTCATATCTATGGAGTATATAAAAACGATTTATTGCCATATGAAATAAATGCTCAGTGTCGAATTCGTTAATTCTTATATTAATTTAATTATATTTGAAACATGGTAATCCTAATTAATATCCAACGCCAGTTCGCGTGCCAATTGTCGAAATACTAATAAAGGCGATGTGTGGTCGCCGCACAATAACTACGCCTTGTGGCGAAAGATCAGTGTGTCATTGGCAACCTTGGGGTAAACGGCCGTAGAGTAGGAAACGCAAATAGATTTGTTTTTGTCCTAATTTCTCATTATTTGATACATCTATAAATACAAATAGACGCGAATCCAAACAAAACGCAACGGTCAGACATTCTTGTGAACTTCAAATTGTTTGAATTGAACGTTTGAAATATATTTCCGATATATGGTCTTGAAATGATGAAACTAAGACTTTTGAGAGTACTTAAATTTCTATCAGTTTACACTCTCGCCATTATTAAAATTCTTGAAACTAATGCCAGGACCGTCCCAAATGGAAATCAGTGCCTTTCTTTCTTAGTGCTTATTTATTTATACAAACTTATTAACCTCTAATTCATAGGTTCTCAATGTGGGTGCTGGGCGCTATTTGAAGGGGCACTGTAACTTTTAGTAATATTGGAGAGCAATAAATATCGGTGGGCGGTGGAAAGTATAACGTAATGAATAAATGTGACATAATTTTTAAATATATTTTCCCCTGTGAGTAATGGCTCTATCACGTCGTATTTCAATTTCCCACCTTTTTGACGGAGTACAGAAAATTGTAACTTTGTTTTTTTTTTCGTCGTCCGCCACATATAAAGGAGATATTTCTTGGGGGGCGATTCAATTTATCGTTAAGTTGGCGTTAACCAAAAACACTACTCTAGTTTTTTGATAGAGTATCAGTCCATGCATGCGGTTGCATGTTCTATATTTTTTAGTGTATTTTGATTTGCTAAAGGCTTTCGAAACCCATTATCAAAAGCACCTTATTATTATTGGTACATTTTCATTCGTCTCAATGTCCTCCTTAAGGTTGTAGTCGAAAGAAATATTAAGTCCTTTATTTTCTTTTTGTTTAAGTAATAAATACAATAGAGAATGATTACAGAAACAAAAATGGTATAAAATGTTAAACGATTCAAGTGAACCGACCTATATAAAGTCGAAGCGTATGCGTTTAATGCATTAAATGTATGCATGTTTTACAAACAAAGGAAAAAATGTGACATTCAATAATTGTTATGTAAAATAAGTGTATTGTATAAAAACTTTTCCATTCTATGTATATGGCCACATTTGTCTCATTTTAAACATACCCAGCGAATTATCGCAACAACATTTTTATACTGTGACTTAATAATGATTTATATAAAGTCTGAAAAAGAAGAAGAAAAAATAATGTTAAAGAAGTTTTTATTAATGACATTTCATTCTTTAGAGTATTAGAAGAAAAAAAACTTTTTGTATGTTATTTCGGAGTGTTAAAAAGGCATGATATCAATATTATATTTAATGCAACGGGTTGGCTGTGATGCTTGGAATGACAAGATAATTTACGTACCTTTAGCAATTCATCGGATACAAACATATACGGATAAACAAGAAAGCAACGTCACTATTTTTATGCATTACTATGAACTTGTTCGTAATTTCGTGTCTGACCCTGACATTCGTAAGTTTTTCCAATAACATAGTAATTTAAACAATCGTATGTAAATTTTTAGACTAGTTTTAAAAATAGGTCAAGTTTCTTAGTTCTTGTTACAAAGCTAGTTTATTGTATATTCGCGTTTTATGTAAATTAAAAATTTGAATACTCGAAGATTTCCGTAGTGCGTGTTAATGCGGTAAGAAGTTGTTTCTAATCATTTCACTGAACAAGCATCGCTCTAGTTAGGAGCGCGGCACGCGACTGCTACGCCATTTTAACATCAAGCACGTGGATACCACTCACAAATACAACAAAAGTGCCACCGAATCTATCTCGTAACCTGATGTTCTGTTATTCTACACAAGCTATCCAATTTATGATGGTCGTATTTTTTAAGGAAGTAACACACCAGTAGGTTGGTCGTCTCAGCCTCAATTCAAATTCAGAAGTGTCATTATGACACTAAGATATTTATTAAGAAACTATTCTGAGTTAAATATAAACTTGAAGTATTTGCCACGAAAATTGTGCATTATTTTCATACGTATCTATCGCGCGGTACTCGCTAAACTCATGATCCAACTACTGATCGGATTTGAAAAATTATCATTTCTTTTAATGCAGACCTATTACGCTTTGGGTTATTTAACATTACGCTAGGACTCTTAGAAGCCGAGCAAATGGAAAAGTCCGGAAAAAAATATGCGCGGAAGAGAAAAATCTATATCTATCGCTATTACTGCATGTAACACCGCGGTCGAGTGATGCATAGCCACGTGGTGGTTGGATGAAAATAAAAAGATTTGCAAGACATTGGAAGATATTTGTTACTAAAAACAGGTAGGTAGCTATGATTTCGTTTAAGTTTAAATGCACAGCGGGTGAAACTGCAGGACACAGATAGTGTAACGATATGCAAAATCGAACACCATCTGTACTTAGTCGATGATAGACGACGATACGGTGCGTTTATTTTGCTAATAAAAATGGTAGGAGCTATTGGGATCTTATTAATAATTCATCAAGGAACAAAGACTAAGTCCAGTCTCTTAAATGTTAGCGGTATGGTGAGTTCCTCATTTCGTTAATAGCCTGAAGTCGAGTTCTGGGGATTTACGCCTTAAGTACAGATTATAGACTCAATCCTGTTAGGTCTACTCTAGCCTAGATCAGTCTAGGTCGACCCATTATGTAATGGAACGTATTCAAACACCTTACATAACAAAGATCTGGATTGGATATTGGATATTAAATATTTGATTTAATAATAGTGTAGTCAGCGGCCATAATTATTGCACATCGACCTTTGGAAAGAGACTTAGGCTTTTTAGAGCGTTATCTCTGCCACACACTACCTTAGTGATTTTTAGTGTTTCGTGCAACAGAGAGAACGCTCTACGAAGCCGAAATGTCTTTACTGAGGTCGTTTTGCAATATTTGTGACCGCGTACGATACTTCTATTATAATAGCGAGACATTTATACAATGCAAAACTATGCTCGGTGGATTTCATGTAAAATTGATAAACTAATAAATTATGGGTTGTAAAAGGTTATATGTATGTTATGTGTAAAATGAACAAGGGATCCGTATCCAATTTCTATTAACGCCTTTAAGACATGTGCATAAAATATTTAATATTTTGTTAGAAGTAGATATCTATATCTGATATACATCTTAATGTGTATCAGATCTAGATATATATATATATCTTAATGTACTCACATAAAGATGTTAATTATGCATTTCAGATGTGCCAGTAACGGTATCTTGAACTTTTCCTTTTATTAATTGCTATCGGCAATTACCAAAGGTTGTTGTACGTTGCACTGATAACGTAAATAAATCAGTTCAAGACGAAATAAATTTAATTGAAATGCTTTTATCGGAATTACATTCATGATTATTTTTTTCTAATCATTGAGAGCAACGTCCTGTACTATACTCTAGCTAGGTCAATGAACTTTGCGATATTCTATGCGCAATTAATGAGTATTTACTTTACAAATTATCCTTGCTAGTGTTCGCGTCTTATTAATTTGTAATTTCCTGCAACAGATAGTGCATCCGTTCACTTGGTTGGTCCTGCTTTTAATGGAAATACACAACGTCACTGATCACAAATATTTTATAACATTTGTTAACGCAATAATGCACCGAACAGCGGTGTTTACGACAACGAGAAAGTCTTCATTGCACTTCTATATGAGCTAGATTGAATCAACACTCACCGATAAATTGGAAATGTAAATAAGCTATTGTCGAGATAATAATTTCAAATGTACACTATCCTAATAAAATTCTGTTACATTAAAAAGAAAGAAAAATTCATAAGCATTTTGCTACAAATCCTTTACTCAATGGTTCAAATTTTATTATATTCCGAAGTCTTAGAAGTCGATGGCCGAAAATAACAAAAGAGGTTTCATTACTAACACGAACTTTCACAGCGACAGAGCACCGCCAACGTTTTACCCGCCGGAGTTAACGCTACGAGTATGTCGCTCGGAACAGCGCGCGGAACGAATCGACCAAGCAGCTCTCGACTAAACTGTAAAATCAAATTATAATACCTTTCTTGTGCATATTTTATGAACAGCTGACTTCGTTTACTCCTGTTGCAGGAGAATAAGTAAAATTAGATATTTTTTAATTTGTTAAGAAAATCAAAACCGACTTCAAGTTTATAGTTTTATTTATAAGTTATGTATACTCACTGTGCATCTCATTACTCGTTCGTTTTAAGAGGCCAAACTACCAATATGTCAGTTCATGGTATACCTTTGAAGTCAAAGGTTTCCACCACTTGCGAATGTCCTTTTTACAAAAAAAAAATCAAATCGGTTCATAAAAGACGAACTTCTAAAGTAACAAACATAAAAAATACAAACGAATTGTGAAAGGTCTCCTATTTTTCTGTTAGGTTAATTATTCTATTTATAATGTAGATACTACATACACCACATTAAAAGAAAAATGAAAAAAACAATTGAAAGTCACACACAGTTGAAAGTTGTACATTTTTCAAATTTTGAATGTCCTAATTGTGATGTGAAAAAAGCTTCGTCCTAGAATCTCACACAAAGCAGGTTTAATTTTAATTCAAAGTTTCACATTTAACTAATAAGTTAAAAGTGAAACTTTAAATTAAAATTAACCGGTCATTCTATATTTAAACCCCTTTTTCAACCTGTGCTGTAGTTGATCACAAACATATGCAGTCCCATATGCATACATCCATACCATATCCATACCCCTTATGTATACGGATGTAGCCAGTTCTATGTAAATCGTTGGCGGTTCCAGAATTGCGATTTTGCATGACCCCACCACTAGAGGGTGTAAACGATAGATTTTAACTACTGTTTATTCTGTTATTTCATTTTATTTGTTTCTTTGTTTCCTATTTTTTTTACTTTCATAATGTGTTTGGTCTATTTATTTCTATGATTTATAATCTATGCTATTTTGTGAAGTTATTTTGAACGTAATTAGAAATCTGTTACCAATTTAAAATATTAAAAAAAAATAGAGTTATTGAAGGTAGTCGACGCAATGGTCGCGAACCAGCTGTCCGATTGTTAAGGACACGAACAAAAAACACAACATTTTACATAATTTAAGTCAACAGAAGGTTCACGGGAAAATTCTGATGATTTTGGGAGTTGACTGAACCCCTTTTGTCACCGTCCGCCTGCAACCGCCAATGAAGCTGATGGTTCTTCGTCCGTGTTACCAAAGCCCGCGATTCAACCCGCCCAGTGTGTATCCGCCGTATCCGCGTTGAGTCGGGGTGAACAATCTGACCGCGCGCGGGGTGACTTGTCGGCTCTGAACCCGCCGCCGATCGCCGCCCGATCACGCCGACCGTGTAATCGTTTCCGACTATTGAACGCAAGATAGCATCAGCGGCCCACTCTATATGCTTTACAATTTATTGAGCCTCTTAAATAATAACGATTAAAATGATTCTATAAAAGTGGGATAGAGATCCCACCACCACGCATGGCACCACCGCGGGCCGAAGCACGGGAGCGCGTGCGCGGACTGGACATTGTTCGTCTCCGCACGCACCACACTGCACTTTACTACTAGATTTATTATACAAAAGAGATGTCGTAATGTGTTTTTGTTGCGTTGTTGCAGAGGGTGGCGGGGTCGGGCGCAAGAGGGGAGCGTGGCGCGCGGGGGGGCAGCGCGCGCGGCAGCTGACCGCCGGCGGCGGCTCATGTGGGCGGCCGGCGCGTGCTGCGCGCGCCCGCCAGGTGAGCGCCCTCATTACTCTGTATCCAGATGAATATATCGCCATCATGACTCCCCTGCATTGGAATAGCTGCCTCCATATCATAACTGCCTGTCGAAGATTTTATAGGCATCTAGTAGTCTAGTATACTACCCATTGATTAATGTAGAGCCATCATTAAAACCCTATGATGAATATGTCTCTAACATAATTATGTTCCGACATGCTTATCTCCGCCAATTACTGGTGATAAGCATGTCCGTAACACGCTGTGAATCGATATCATTTGTAAAAGTTATAACTGTGTATGAATTTTAATTGATTATTAGTTTATTAGAGCTACCGTATCAGATCTTATAAAACGATGGTCATGGTCTTTCTACCAAATTTAATGGCAGTAAAATAAACATTCGACAAATAATAGACGATACGGTATAAAATCACTAGTACGTCGCATGAGTCCTGTTGGTGTAAAATGCCTCGCGTGCACTGCGCCTGTTGCCCCCCCCCCCCCCCCCCCCCCCCATACAGCATCAATTACAATACGGCGTAGAAAACAATGTCTTTCCATTACGTTTAAGACAATACTATAATGATAAACATACCGTATGCTCTCTTAACCCTTGCCCCTGGGGTTATTTTCTTTTCGTCAATTCAATTAATATTGTATAGAAACTGATTTCTGATGTATGAAGCGAACGAAGATATTTCTAAGTATTTTTATTTTTATGTATGAAGTTGATTTTTAAATATGTTTTTGATACTTATAATTAATTTTTTATTTACTACAAAAAATCATACATGCTCTTGAATTAAACCAGTTCCGTTTACTAAAATAGGCCACCTTTATTTACAAATTAAGTCAATAGCCTTGATTTTTTAAAATAATCAATTAGCATACAAATTTCATTATTAAAAATTTGCCAAATTTCAAAAAGTAGTTCATTTTGTAACCAAATATCGTAAGTATCACACACGTAAGATTTTTTAAGAAAATATTTGTACTTATGATAACCTGTTAAGTTGTTGATTTGGCTAGAAGTCGACCTCAGACCGCGTAACTAACTACATTGTATGCACTATAATAACAAAATTTCAAAAAATTAAGAAAGTATTTAAGGCACAACTAACATAACCTAACCTACCAAGTTAGACTCTTTATTAGTAGAAAAGTACAATTGTACGAAAATGGAAAAGGGATCAAATGTGTTTTACGTGATGTTGAATGACGCCTTTTTAGTGATACCTCTATAGAAGAGAAAAGAGGATAAGGTGGGTAGGGGATTAGGCTACTAGGCTACACCGGATCACTTTAGTGCAGTTCGATACTGCACTGTATATTTTTGGTCCTTCGAGCCGGATGTCACGGGGTTATGTGTAGAGTGAGGTGGCGGCAGGCAGCGTAGTGCACGGAGCGCCCCTTGCTGACGGGGCTGTGTGTTAGCTAGCAGGCACTCATGCGTGACGGGGTGACTAAACGTGGCGGGGTGGCAGGCGAGGGCGGCGCCGCGGCCGCGCGCGCGCCGGTCAAGACCTTCCAGGCCTACCTGCCGCCGGCGCACCGCACCTACAGCTGCATCCACTGCCGCGCGCATCTGGCCAGCCACGACGAGCTCATCTCGAAGGTAACCACCCCTCTTCTGACATATTTTACAATTACAAATTCTTATCTTAAAAACTTGTCTTACCTCGCTCTTTCGACGAGCTTGCAGCTTAGCTGTGGTAAGATTAGCTGTACTCATAATGCAGCAACTGGATTATGAATCCTTGGACGATTTCTCAGCTGAATCAATGTACATGTATTATACTAGAAAGTGAATTCCAAGTTGTCTCAGTTTCAGTTCGTTGATACTGTTCAATCTACATTCCATCTACATTGAAAAAGATAATTCTGGCGAGACTTTTAAATTGTTCAATAGTTATTTCGTAAATTTTATGAACGGAAAGTGTACGATTTTATTTATCCATTGATGAATATACCACCATACAAATAAGATTCTAATATTGTTTGCATTATTTTTTCAGTCGTTCCAGGGCAGCCAGGGGCGCGCATATCTTTTCAATTCAGTGTGAGTAATTAATAGTGTTACTTCAGTATTTTTTTGTCAAAGCATCATAAGATGTGTTAAATTTATATCAAATCAAAATTTAAAATTATAATTTTTCTTTAAATTATTGAATAAGATTATCTTTAATTATAATAATATTTTGAAATTGATTAGTGTACGAATTTTAAAACAGTAAAATATGTTACTATAGATAACTGATGTAAGTATTACGAAGTAATATTTATTATAAGACATAACGGTTTGGAGATTTCACTTGATTGTGACAGGCTCGGTGAGAGAAAGTCCTTGGTGGGTCGTCGCCATATCCGCTTATGTCGCTTTAGTACGCGGATCTGAGAACTATAATTATTACCCTGTCACTTTTTATATAGAACAAGAGCTTTTGATAATTTAAAGGTTGGTATGATGAGAGAGAATGTGAAATGAGAGAGAGAGAGGGAGAGCAATTTTCATTTTAGTTCTCACAGGTAACGTTTTCGTTCTCGTATTCTTTTCTTTTTTAAATCAACAGGACCATCAAACTTTTAAATTCATCCTTCGTCTACAACTCCATTCATTTTAATACTTTGAAAGATAACAGATAGCTTTCGATCTGGACTGTCTTTTTTACTACACTAAAGCCAACTAACTTTGCAAAATATGTCGGTTTCATTTTCATCTCTGATGTTACCAAGAATAGTTTTCTGCAGACTGCACTGAACAGTCTAGTTATTTCCATGCCATATACCGTACAACTGCGACATAATAGTGAACTCACGGCCGGTGTCCTTGGTGGTCCTTGGATTGCCTAGCTGCGTAAAGATGGCATAATGGTCGATGCTGCCAATTGTTGCATTGAGACTAAATTATTTATCATATAGCGACACACGCGGCGACGACATTTAACCACTATTGCACGAACATTCGGTTGGCATTTCACACGTTTATAACGCATTGTTGTTAAAATTCATTCTCGTCAAGGCCTGAGAGAATATTACACAATTATGTCGTCTCTCGCTCCGAAAACTTCTCATATCGTGGATAAATTTATCTGTATACCTACATTCGACTTCCTCTTAGCAGTTAAGGTATTAAGCTATTACGATACGAACCAAATATGAATATGATTACTACATACATGTTGATATTTTTTAGCTGTTGCTACATGCGTGTGCGCGTGTTGCAGAGTGAACGTGGGCTGCGGGCCGGCGGAGGAGCGCGTGCTGCTGACGGGGCTGCACGCCGTCGCCGACATCTACTGCGAGTGCTGCAAGACCATGCTCGGGTGGAAATATGTAAGTGAATACTCCGTGCCCGCCTCATGCCACTCTCTGACAACTACTACATAAATAGATACACTACAGTTTAGTGCAGGTTCTTGCCTCGCTACACCGTCTTTCGGAATTATCAGTCTGCAGATTCTTAGATACTTCTAACGTCTTAGGAGCAGATTATTTGATACTTCTTAGAAGCCATTTCTAAAAGAGCGTAACTTTATCTTAATGTCTCTTCGGTTGATGAGGTTCAAGTGGACGATGGAGTCCAAAATTTTACACATTACTACTTTGCGGTCGTAACAAAGACATCGCCTCTTTGGTATACCTTTACTTACATCAAGAGCCTTATACTATCTAACCTAATTTGACGTAAAAATATAGAAATTGCATTTAATGATATCGAATTTCTTTTGCAGGAGCACGCGTTTGAGTCGAGCCAGAAATACAAGGAGGGCAAGTTCATAATAGAACTGGCGCACATGGTGAAAGAGAACGGCTGGGACTAGCGCCCGCGAGCCGCAGCTCGCAGCTTGTAGCTCAGCTCGCAGCTTGTAGCTCAGCTCGCAGCTGGCAGCTCAGCGCGCAGCTCGCAGCTCAGCTCGCAGCTCAGCACGCAGCTCAGCTCGCAGCGCAGCACGCGCGCCGCCGCACCCGATACATAGTATATTTTTGTCAAACTAATGATTCTTATTGGGAGTTCGGGCGCGAGGGTGCGCGAGCGGCGCGGGCGGGCGGGCGCGCACGGCGGGCGCCGCAGTCGCCGCCGGCCCGAGCCTACGCATAAGTAACCGATCTCAGCCGCCCGCCGTACGGCCGCATTGGGCTTAGAATTATTATGACTAATGTTTAGTTTTAACGGAGGATTATCGTCGCCGCTCGGGCGGATGGTACCTTAAGTTGTATTAGTTTTGTATGACTCGTCAGCCGCAGCGAGAGAGCGCCGGATACTTTCTCTTGTCCCCCTTTACCTGTGATAAGTACGTTAGTATAGAACTTTTTGGATTTCTTGAACGATGTTTATTTTTCAAGAGTTGCTCGGGAACGTCAGATTCATGTTCCTAAACGTTTCTGCTGTACAATTTCGCTTTCGGTTTTTATTTTATGTTTCGATAAAACTAGTCGTGCGGAGGTGAATTCTTTTTTTTATTTGCGTCACAATTTGTGATCGCTAGGTTAAGTTACGAGTACTTTACGATAATTCCTTCGTATTTTAATTTGTCATTTCTAACTCTCGTAGAAATATTTTTAAACTTTTTATTCCTTTCGATTGTTAAGAGTTGGTCGATAATTACTATGGCGAGATAATTTTATACCGAGGAAGATTGGGAGCGGCGTTTTATTATTCATTTATTGTTTCTATTTTAATGTAATAATTAGTAGTGATATTTAACCCCATATACTTTGCTGCAATTTGTACGCCATCCCATTATGTGTAGCGATTGTTGTCTATGAATTATTTAGTACAAGGAGCTTCGAATATATGAAGTCACTAACAATCAATCGATATTATTATATAACCGATATTCGAAATATTCGATTGCGTAACTCGTAATATTTTTCAATATTTTTCAACAACACGAGATTTATTAAACAGAAATAAATTCATTCTTCTAATTACACTAAAATCGTGAATAATATTTTGATCTATAAAATCTTCCGAGTTTGTTCCGAGTTACGTACAATTTTCGACACAACATCGTAGACTACTGTTATATTAAAACAATAATAAGAAATAACGAGGTATGTACAGATATTGCAGCCGACTGCGCGCGGAGATGATATGCAATTAGTTTGTAATTTATGCACACACATTTCAACGGAAACCGCCTTGATATCTATTACTAAACGATAAAGTCGGCCATTTTGTTGCATAGACAAAAGTGACGGACTCAAGAAATTATAGCGATGCTCAATAAAAAATGCAAAATATATCAGAGATTATTGTTTTAATAATTATATTAAATAATTATTATTACGATATATGATTATATTTAAATATAAACATAACATATGTAGTGGTCTGTCGGCTCGCGGGGACGGCGAAGACCGCGCGTTATTACTGCCACTAGTGATATACGTTTGTAATATATACACACATACACACACACATATATATATATATAAATTAATTATTAACGGGTGACGCTCGTTTCATATTAAAAATAAACGATTATTTTTACAGTTACATGTAAATACAAATAAATAATCTGCTAAATTTAGCGTTTCCGATTTGTTTAGAGTAAGACCATGTTGCCATGTAATTATTTTTTCACTGTATAAAAAATGTTATGACCACAAATGATTTGCGACCCGTTCTATAGAAAGAGTTGTTCACAATATGCACTCAATATTTTTTGTGATCGCACTTTTCGGTCAAAGGCGACGTTTTGTTCGTCTTTCTCTTATAAGATGGGGTCGCAAATCGATTGACACCGATATTTTGTAATAGTTGTAAATGTGCGAATGCTCTTCTAAATACTTATGTGATTGGCCTAAAGTTGAACTGGCAAGTGAGTGAGAGGAACGGGGATATCGTGCCGTGCTCTCTTCGTGTGTTATCAGCCCCATACATGGAAAGCATTTTTATAAATTAGTAGTAAGACTCCATTTAAATAAAAAGAGCAGCTATAATTATTTGTTCATAGTACATAATATGTCCGTCTTTAAAATGTTAATCGAACCAAAACTAAAATCAATCGCGCTTTTCTCTTACGATAAAGAAAAGGGCGAGTTGAAATCAATCCGAGGAATTTGCGTTTGTGTCCATATTTTTATAGAAAATTAATTGGCATTACAGCGTTCTTAACATTTATAATATTTATAATTAGACTCTGAACTAAATTATAAGACACGAGTTTATAATAGACCCCTCAGTTAACATTTAATGGTAACATTGTTTTTAATAATAGTGTTGAATCCCTCAGGAGTAGGTCCACATAGATGTATTAATATAACGCCTATTAGTTTTCTGTTACTGATGTCTGCGTTAGACCCGAATTAGTATGATTAGTAGGTTCCTTGATGGATTTGGTAATAACATGATCAATAACGATACGGATGACGTGTTCAGAACAGAGTATCGCGATAGATATCCTCTTTAGAGCTTGATCCACCCTCGCCTTGTGGCCGCACTTCGCAAACCAAAAGAAGTTTAAAATTGAGAAAATTATTGAAGAAAATGCTAGATTTCTGTGAAGCATATTTAAAATATTTTTCTACTTGGTCGTTTAGGGATGGTATTAGATATTTTTGGACCACTATTAGAGTTAACTGCGATCGGTATTGGAGATGAGATCGAAGAATTAAAGTTAGTTTTCGTGATTGTTGGCCGATTGTGATTGTTATGGTCGAGATTAGAAGTTAAATAACGCTTTTCTTAGCTGTAAAACGTGATGCACTGGATACGAGACCTTAGTTTTACTAGGAGATGCCTAGACGCCAAGCCTGATGTCGATAAAAACTTATAGAGAATTAAAACATAGTACAACTCACCTTTTATTCCAGATTCTATGTAGACAGGCTTCTTCTAGGAATACTAAGATAGCAAACTTGCGATGTTTATACCAACCATCTTTTTAAAAATAAAATGATTGACACTTGAATGAAGACATCGATATTAATCGATGCGGCTCATGAGCAGTGAGAGCAGACATTGCGCGTCTCAACAACGTTCACTTTGGTTTTTGCCTTGCATTTTAACTGTCGATGTCCAATGCCACTTTGAGAATTATCAAAATACATCTGTTCGTGTGTAAATCGGTATAATCGTGTTTCAGTGCATCTCATAGTACGTGTAAAACTTGCATTAAAGTAAGATATCCCGATAGAGTTTACCAAAATAAAAACCGCTTAATATTTTTGTATTTTCCTAGCTGTGACGAGGCATCATAAAGTTCGCGGTGTCTTGTAACGGTCGTGTATGCGTTATGCTATAGATGAGTATTCCGTAAAAACATTTGATTGAAATAATAAGTGCGTAATAAAACATTATTTCTTATTAAAAATTATTGGTGATTTTATTTACTTCCTGTCGTCTATTTTTATTTACCAACCAACACTGTCAATTTGAGAACGCTAAAACGTTAGTTTACATGATGCAAACTTCTATATTTTTATTGATATTAAGTGAACTTAATTATTAGAGAGTCGTAATAATCTCACGATCTTAAATGCCCTTGCTGTTATTACCATCGTCTCCCTGCCCTTTTCCCACTTGCGTAGGGTTGGCGCAGTATGTACTGCTCTTCCATATATCCTGGACTCTACTGTAGTCCATACTGCAACTGGTTAACTGCACTGGTGGTCCATACCGCCAACCCTCCTCGGGAATGTCTTATGTATTGGAAGAGAAAAGGAGACACAATTAATGGCAATAGCGGCAGCGGAGCTCTCAGCAGCAGCAAGTGCCGAACGATATGTCGAAGGAAACACGAGAACAAATATCGATCCTACTCGAAGTTCACCGACCTTTTACGATGCAGGCATGGAATATATGACCCTAGTTGTTTCGGCGTCTCATTTAATGAGAAATAATCATCCTCTAAATCATTTCTCCTCATTTCATGTTTTCGTAATATACGAAGCCCGCTTTCTTGCATCACTTTTTAAAGGAGACATTAAAAGCTACATTCTTCTAAAGAAGTTAAATCCATTCCACATTATAAACAAAATGAGGTCCTGCAGAGGGTTAAAAAAAAACAAAAATAAATAAAATTTTTATATTTCTGCAAATCTTTCAAGCTCCAAGACCAAAAAAATCGAATTCGAAATATAATCATCTTGGTAAATAAAGTTAAAAAATTCATTTTAAAACAGTAACATTTAAAAACCTATGAAAAAATCAATAATAAAAGCAAAGGATGCTATAAAGGAAGTTTACTAAATCGTCAAAAATAATATATTGAGGAATGTTACAATCAGTCGACCAAAATAAATTATCTAAAATACATATTAATTACACAGTGCACTTTGCATCAGACATTTTAGGACGTTGAGGACATAAATTACATTATGAAGTAAGACTAACTCAATGGCGTTAAGTGACCACTGATCAAAGAAAGGTAAAAAAATTACACTGGAATAATAAAATATAAAAGTAAAAAATCAGAGTAAATAGAAGGCGTGAATTAAAGGCATAAATAATTAATAAAATAAAATAATAATAATAAATCTTTGGCTCCCTTTTGTTCGCAAACACAACGCGCGGCGCGCCGCGGGCCCGATTGACATTCCAGCGTACAACATAAGTTGGCCCGATGGACTTGTCGCCGAGCCCAAGCAGTCCTAAATATGACATAAAGTAACTTATACCGAAAAGTGAAACAATAGCAAATTCATTGTAATAATTTAATTAAAATTTAACAAATTATTCATTCGACGATATTTACAAATTTATCTTCCATTACAACAATGACATTGCAATAGCAGTAGTAGTAACTAATTGGGTAGTGGGTCATCGACGGTGGTGAGGTCAGTGGTAAGAGTGGTGACGGTGGTGAGGTGTGATGTCACGCGGTGTACCGGGCAGCGGGCGCGCCGCCAGCAGCGCCTCCTCGCTCTTCAGCACGACCCTCGCGTTTTTCAGCTGCGTCTCCGTCAGCTTCGGTAACGTTTTGAAAAACATCTGCAAATAGATACATGGATAATAAAATTCGAAAAAAGGAGGCTGGAACAGGTTTTGATACTAGATTTCAATCGGTACTCCTAAATACTGAGTATCACAAAACAAAACGAAGGCTTACCGAGTATTTGTGTTGTATTAAGAGTCTGGAACTCATAAACTCGTTTAACAGTGGTAGAGTCCGCAACAACAACGTCCATTGCACGAATGGCTCTCGACCGATGCAATACCACGACCTCACAGAAGACATGCGTCAAGTAAAAGTTTTCTGTAGCAGTTTCGTCTGAGCAGTGAGGTGCCGGAGGTCAAATTTTAGTCCTCTTCCCCTTCCCATCCTTTCTAATAAAGAAAGGGAGGGAAGGGAAAGAGCATTTGACGGGGAACGGGATGGTTAGGAGAAGCAAATGTCCATTTTTCTGTCTATCCCCGCCGCTGTCTATTAAAGGTAGGCAACGCATCTGTAACTCGCAAATGCTTAGGTAGCGGTCACTTAGGTGACCGATTGCCACAAAAGCACTCGATACTCGCAGGCGCTATTCGTACTCGTATACTCGTAGGAACCATTTGTACGCGTAGGTGCCACTCATACTCGGTGCCTTGAAAGGCGACAAATGTGTGAATCAAAACAGACTTTATTTCGCAGATTTTAAGATCGTCCATTTAAAAAATATATTTATTTTAACGGATAATAATAATAGGTGCAATTGTGATTAAATGAACACAGTGATTGTAATAGAAGGTCGATATAAAATAGACGCGTTTTTACAAGTACTCGTACTTCAAATACTGAGTACAAAATTTAGCTAGTATGTACCACCACTTTGGGGCACTGATGACCCCAGATATATGTAAATAAATAAGCACTCATCTATAACCCAAAGGTAGACAGATCCATTTGACACGATCATGGCACTTCTTTTACACTATACACACATAACGTCTTTTCACAAGATTGTTTGACAATCTTTACCTTTCTTGTTATTAAATCCATTCCGTGCGCTTTCTTCATGTGCTCCTTGAGGACGGACTTCCTGCGAAACCTGCAAAGTTACACCAGTGGTATGTGTCAATAATATATAGGTATAAATATTATAACATATATGTCGCCGCATCAGCTTTTTAAGTTGAAGTTTTAATCTCTTAAAAACAACGAAGCTTGCAATTAATCAATTTATGAATTTATAAATCTTTTAAACAGTCTATAATAATAATGTAAAATAATTCAAGCAAAATAAAATATAATGAAGTGCTTTGATAGTGTAAAAATGTTTCGATGTAATGATTGTGGAATGATCGTAATAAAAAGTCAGCTATCAACTACATCAATATTTTTTTGCTTACTAAAATATGAAATAAAACATTGGTGAAATTAACAATGATATATCATCAACAATAGAAGTTTTTTGTCTACTTATTTTTAACTAATAGAAATCTGAACCGGATTTAGAATGAACCAATATACTATGTCCATCCCATTTTCGTATTAAAATCGTTACTTTGTAAAATTGCTTAAACAAGTATTCGAGACTAAACATAACATTGTTATTACCATATTTAACTACTATTCCTATTAGAACATCAACAACAGTTTATTTGTAAATCCACAATCCCTACTAGTTGAAAATAATGTCTATGGTTAAAATATTTTGTGAGCGAGCACAGCGCCACCACACCGGCCGGCGGCGGCGACTGCAAACTGAATTGTGTCAATTGATAATGAAGGATACGATGACAAAGGCGCGCGATCTTTTAGTCCTTCGCGAAGTTTTGAAGAAAAACAATGTAAGTTGAACCTATGTTGGTTCTCATAATTGTTACGTGATTTATATATTAGAACACTGGGATTGTAAGTAGTAACTATGTTGGTTTTGACGATACTATCTTGAGTTTCATAGATAAGGTACTCTTATTTTTCATGTTTTCATTTTATATCCTAAATTGAAAATATAATAACTTGTTACTAATTTTAAAATCTCTGCAATAAAAAATATTGCAACACTGGCCTTGCATTATTTTACTAAACATTTTAAGTTATTAAATTTTATGCTTATTTCTTTCCCCTTTTTACATCCTTGATACATTCTATCCGACATTTATGTGTCAATATTAGGCAATGAGTTAACATCAACTATGATCAATAGCATTAAGTTCAAAGTTAATTATTTCATGAAATTGCTGTTTCTTCCGGCTTATTTCGTCTATCGTATATTTGGTGGTCTATTAACAGTAATGATTAACGCATCAAAAATGAAGCGACCGATATTATCCATAGAATTGCTAAAGTGGCAATGGGCTGGGTAAAATTCTAGAATGGTGGCCACGTACAGGTCGACGCAGCGCAGGTAGGGCTTCACCGAGATGTATCGTTGATGTGGTCAAGGTTGGGGGAGTGCACTGGATGAGGACGGCAAGTTAGCGGTGTTGTGAAGGTGGTATGAGGTGTATGGGCGTGGGGCACCTCTTGGGGCAGAGGTGGCAGGCGCAGGGCGGCGGCAGGCGGCGGTGGCGGCTGTCGGCGTGCAGCTGCAGCGCGAACTTCTGCGCGAACTGCTTGCCGCACTCCTCGCACACGAAGCGCTTGCCGGGCTGGTGCGTGCTCATGTGGGTGACGAGCGCCGCCTTCACCTTGAAGGCGCGCTGGCAGTGCTCGCACACGTACTGCACGTTGCTGTGCTTCAGCGAGTGGCGCTACAACAGTGCAACGCAACAAAAAAGGCTTAAGCAAAATAACATATTGGAATACGAAAAATGGATTTATTTTTTCTTAGCAGATGCTTACACTAAAACTAGATTATAATCTTCTGTTGCAAATTACAATTAACTAGACTAATTTATTTTAATTTTACATAGATATCCCAGGCAGTGTGAACCACCTAAAACCAGTTCCCTCACTTTGTCCTTCTTTTCCTTTCTCTGTCCGTATCGCGTGAGGAAGTCCGCAGTTCTGTCTTACCGAGAGCGCCGAGCGCGAGGTGTACTGCGCGGGGCAGTGGCGGCAGCGGAAGGGCCGGATGCCGCGGTGCATGTACTCGTGCGACTGCAGCGTGCTGCGTGTCAGGAACTCCGCCGAGCACAGCTCACACGAATACCTCACAATTGTACCACAATTTTTTTGTATTTGATTTGTCAATGTCATTCAAAACATTTTAAAACAAAGATTGGAACGTCCTCAGTTGATATCATTCGTACTATCTATATAAATTATTATGAAAAAATTTATAAGAGTAAAAATTGAACATATTTGCTTGTTTTGTTTAAAATGTAGAATGCAGTATGGAGTCACAAAGACAAGTATCACTGACATGAAAATAAGATATCAATGAAATTAACAATCTGAATGCAGTACTTTGGCGGCGGCGCGGGGGAGAGCACGGGCCCGCTGGCGCGCCTGCCGCCCGCGCGGCCCAGGCAGAGCGCGCGCGCCTGCAGCACTGCGGCCGCGTCGGGCGCGTTGCAGCGCTTCTCGTGCTTGTATAGATTCGTAGTGCTAGGACAAGAGTCGACCCACATTAAAATGTATTCAGTCTAAATAATATTCTTTATTTACCCACAGTGGCTGATAGCGGTCGAGATTGAACTACTTGCAGACAAAAACATTTTGATTTTTTTATATTTATCTGTATACACGAATTTACACAAAAAAGTAATCATTTTTACAGTTCCATCTCTCAACCATCTTTAGATTTACTGGTATTTCTATAATATAATGTTGGTAATAATCTCACAGAATATTGATCCAAAATAGATATTTTTATCTCTTTGTATAGCACATTAAAATGCGATCTATATGATGAGTGAAACATCTGGAGATACCTCATAGCATACAAGAGGTGTCTCCAGATGTTTCACTCATTCTACACAAGACTAACAAATTTTAAGACACATTTTTGGATGTCAGAAATTATTAATGAATATTAGACCACATGCGCATTTTCTTCTTTATTATAAAGAGATAAGCAAACAAAGATAACCATACCTTCTAAAATCAGCTCCGCAGGCATAGCAGATCAGGTAGCGGGGACCGTGCTTCTCTTGGTAGTGGCGTGTTGCCGCCGGGATTGTCTCCGACAAATGATGGCAGTGCAGGCATCTGGAAGATATTCTAGTTTAACTGCTAGGATCACTATAGTAAAATTTAATTAAATCTTGAGACAGATTTAATGCATATCTTCTATCTAAATATAATTATAGTCAATAGTATGTATGTATAAAATATAAATTACTAATCTCTAACTAACATCTTTTGTGAGTTAAATCTTCACAAAAATAGTACATTGTTACATGCATTTAAAATACTATAATAAAAAGAAAATACTCACTCTAACATTATACCATTCAAAATATAATAGTCCAAAGGTGGCGGTGGAGGTTTGACTGTCTTCATTATTCCTGATAGAGTTTTTATTAATTTTTTTGTACTTTCTAGCTCAGGATACTGTTGCTTCAGTTCCTTCACAAAAGATTTCTGCTCCCAGGGTTTGATCATGGTATATCTTCTTTTCTTTTTAGGCTCAATATCACTATTTTCATCAATTGTGTCATTCCCTTCATAGTTCTCTGGAACATAGTCCAGATCTTCCTCAAAAATATCATCCATATTACTATAGTCATATTCGATGTCTACTTCAGACTTTACAGATTCATCTAAGTACTCATAGTCCAGTGGTTCTTCTTTCGTAAAGATGTCTTCTAATGGGACCTCTTCACCGAAGGCTTCATCAGGCCCTATTATGTTTTCTATAATATATTTACAGTCCTCATCATCTACAACTTCAGTTTTAACTTTGGGGGCAGTAATTTCTACAATTTCACTTTCATTTTCGTCGCCAACTATAACCACTATCATATCATCTTCGTTTTCCATGTCTTATTTTAGATATCTGCTAGTGTCAATATGCTGTAAATATTAAATACATATATTTCTAATAATGTTTACAAATGACTACCTAAATTCCATAATTCAGCCATTTGTATTAGCACAACATACTTGCCTAAAAAAATTAAAACAAAAACGATTATAAAAATGATAAATGTAATGCCAAAAAATATCCAATATAAAATATTATAACAAATTTGTCTTAATCCCGCGAAAATTTATAATTGTAATTTATAATTCTTTTTCCACAATATTTCATCCAAACAATGCAAAGGCGAGAAGTCATTCTATCTTTCGACATCTATACATGTCAAAAATGTTCTTGCAAAAAAGTGTTAAATAATGCAGTTTGTTTTAGATATTGAAAACAAAAACATTATTTCTATAAAAAATTCGCTTCAATTAGTTAATAAAAACTTTTAATTACCAAAACATAGTATACCGAAGACGAATTTCTGTAAAAATTTACAATGCCTGACTTTATTTCTTTATTTCCTTTGCCAAATTTTTCTTTTGTCCTAAATAATCGAAACCATAGACAGATGAAACTTTTTGACATTGGCATTTGGCAAAGTGATGACAGATTCACAATAAAAATTAGCTCTCATTGCTGCAGTATTTTTAATAAGCGATTCATGATAAATTTCAATATATTTAAGTAAAAAAATCATGATGCCCTTTAACCCATAATTAAGAGTGTAAAAATCGTACATTTTGCAGCTTGCTTTTTGCTATCTATAAAAAAAACCTACCTAAAAAAATATTTATAATTTTCCATTATATTGAATTCAAAATTTAAATTTTAATCCTCCGTATACACTACACGTGTATATAAGGCGTGCCTCTTGCTTGAAAACAGACTAGGTTTAATGACAAAAAATATATTTTGTGAAATATTCCACGAGTCCATATGTGAAAGTTACAAAAAAGAAGAAGAAAGAGTGAAAAAAAGTTGCTTATGGTTGGTTCAATTACACAAAAATTCCATAAAATCTCCAAAAAAAATACACAAAAATTTAATACTGTCAGCTGGCTGTCATTCAGACGACAGTGTTGTATTATTAAGTTGGAAAGGTGGATCTTCTACAAATTTGCTTGCATTGTTGTGGCGCCAAGAAATAAAGTTTTTTTTGTAATAACTTATGAATAACAAATACTGCAAAACATGTATACAGAAATTAAAAAATCCATTAATAATTATAAAATAAATGCGTTTTTGTTGTCAATTACGTTGTTTTTACACATAATTCTGTGTAATTAGTAAAATTATTTATGTTTTAGCATTAAATTAGTATTGGATTGTGTTACATTATACGTAAAAAGTAATTAAAATCCAGCTTGGACTAACCTTAAAGCTAAGGCTTCTACAAATCCTTTCATTATTTCAAATATTTTACGTATTACGATTGTTGAGGACTCATTTTAGGGCAGCAGTTAATAAACACATCAAATCATTGACTACGATTTGGTGTAACTCGTTTTAGTAATAACTAATCAACCTATAAAAAAGTAAGTTCATAAAAATTGTTGTTCAACAATCTTAATAAAATACGGTCAACAATTTGGCAAAATATGCCTGCACTCTTTGTACAAATACTGGTATGGTGACAAACCATCTTTTGTCTCAAGGTAATACAGGCTAATTTGGTACTGTAAAGCTGCAATCTTACTAAAATACAGTCAACAATTTGGCAAAATATGCCTGCACTCTTTGTACAAATACTAGTCTGGTGACAAACTATCCTATGTCTCAAGGAGATAAAAGCTAGTTTGGTACTGTAAAGAATATTATATTTAAATTGATTGACCCTACAAGTCAAAATGTGCATCGGCGAAATGTGGTATTAAAAAAAACTAAAACTTTATGTTTAAACTATCTGAAAAAATGTGAGGCTTCTGCATAAGGTTAACATATTTTAAAATTGACTGTATAATAATTATTCCCTTTTTAGATAAATAAAAACAATGGCAAATGGAATTAAACTATTTGAGAATTTCTCAATATTATGTACCAACCCTAAAGCTCAAGCCTTGGAATCAACGTTGGTACAATCATTTACAATATTTAAAGGTAAGTAAGGTGCTACAAATAGATTAATATATTTTTTTAATTTTACACTGTGTTTTTTTTTTCAATTTTGCAGATATCCTCTTGGAATTTGAAGGAATATTTTCAGAGTTAGAAAGCTACAAAAACCAAAATTTAATACAGAAAGAAAAATGTGAAAGGTAAGTTTTGTTGCTTGTTTGTTTATTTCACTAAGTAAGAATGTAGTAACATTATTATTAAGTTACTTTTCATTAATTTTAAAATTTAGTATTGATTTAATAAAAAAAAATCGCTGTTTGTCAATAATACAACAACTCAAAAATGGCTAAATTGATATGAGTAATTCTTTTTGTTTTTATGATCTCATTCCAGGAAAGGTTTGAAAAAAAAATATAAAATGTGTAATTTGGATGAAATTTACAGATTATGAGACTTTTGACTTCTTACAATTGATAGTGCTTGTGAGGGACCTAATGGTAACAAAATAAAATGGAGGAGGTGTGGTGGATCTAGTATCATATACATTTTAATCTTCATTTACTTGTTACAGCAAAACTTGTGCAAGTTCAGAAAAATTAAAGCTAGTAATAGTTGAAAAGGATAAAATTATTCAATCGATTGGTAAGTCAACAAAATATGCAATCATTCACTAATAAATTAGCAATAAAATAAAAATTACGTACACTTGTGTTACTGTGACTGACAATCTAGTGGTATGATTAATGATTACAGGTTGATCCTAAAGAAAAATAAGGATCACCATTATTTTATGTTACTATTATAATATTTTTTGTCTCTACCATAGGATTTGTGATAGATTGAGGATTGAGCCCTTTGTCCCAGGAGAGAATTCCCTGGATCTGTCAATAATTACTATAACCTGGGCCAGATTATTAGTCAATTATGTGGGATACTATAAAATATATCTAAATTATATATACTATAAATTGCTAACACCTAAATACTATTACCAAAAAAAAATATGTCACACTAACAATTGTTTTGCAGCTAATATTTTATTGGAAATAAATGAGACAAAAAACCTAGAAGTCATAACAGATGCATTTAGAATTATATCCGGAGAACGGTCGCCACTGAGTCCACAAAAATCTACTCCGGAAACACTCTCTCCTGAATTAGAATCATCAATCACAGAAGAAGATAACATATCAAGTGATTTAGATAAAGAATTTACTTCCACATCTGGAATTGGAAGTATTCCATCGGGTAGACAAAGTCCAATTATACAAACTAAAAAATTTCGAAATGCTTCAAGTACATCCATAGATAATGTTAAAATACAAGAGAAAAAGAAATGTCCGGAAGTTTGGTAAGATGCATTTTATTTATTCTATTTTATTATGTTATGTACGTTTTTTGTGTATGCTTGTCCGATTTTGAAGAGTTGGTTGTTATATGATTTGAATTTAGGCAACCCTCTCAACAACCGTGTTATAAATTAATTATCGCTTGTTGTTATTAAAACACAGGCCAACCCCAGACAAGAAGATGCTTAAACTTGTTTTTGCAACACCGGGTAAAAGAAAAACCAATGTGAAGCTCAGACAGGCTCGCTTGAACTTTGTTAAGGAGAAAGTAACAAAAGTTGTTGACTTATCCTGTTCTCCTAAGGAGTCATGTGACTATTCTTCCAGCAGTATCACCCAGGTAGCTAAATATGATTGACATTTTTCCATAAAATAAGATGGCAAAGAAGCAAGTGCTCACCCAAGTGACCGCTACTCACAGACATCTGCAACAAGCATATGCAAGATGCGGATGCGTTGCCAACCTTTAATAGACAGACTCGCCTCTTATTAAAACATTGATTATATTAAACTGTGTAATAGTAATTTGATACTTCTATTATATTCTTTAAGGCCAGGCTTCCTTTAAAATTATTTCGATTTTTATTTTACAGAGTATAAAGAAGGAGATATTTGAAAATGATGATACGATTCTGCCATCACCTACCAGTGGATCAATTAATTTTCCTTTGTTGTAAGTATCGAAAATTGAAACTTTCATGAGACTATCATAAACTAATTAATTAATATCGGCTTACTCACGTTTTGATTGTTAAGTAAACCGGACAGTTAAGTTAACGAAGTTACCTTGAAATCTCGCCCTGAGGATGGACCCCGACGGGTCCGAAACTAGTCGGTGCCATCACCGGACAATCAAAACATGAGTAAGCCGATATTAATTAATTAGTTTATAATAATATACTGTTCAGAAAACATCTAAAATAATT
Organism: Papilio alexanor hazarajatica; assembly: GCA_018246295.1. NCBI lineage: Eukaryota > Metazoa > Arthropoda > Insecta > Lepidoptera > Papilionidae > Papilio > Papilio alexanor. The sequence continues at coordinate 2,085 of DWLR01000140.1, read as the reverse complement.
TAACTTTAAATTCACAGAATCGAGGAACAGTTACCAATTTATTTTGTTATTTAACCTTCTCAGTATATTATGAAAGCCATAATGATTTCAATATTCTCATGCAAAATACATTTTCATCATGAACCATTTATGATTGCTACTTTAAACTGTCTGAACTATTTCATTCTAGATACAAATCAGTTTCTAAGAGCAGCCCGAGAAAGACAAAAAAATCATTATCAATAAATCAAATAAAGAATGCTGTCAAAAAGGAAGCCATTTGTGATAATAAAGAGAATAAATTTATTAAAGATGAAGACATTATCGAGGATTATGTGAAAGAAATTAATATTCTAAGAGAATCTAACAAGTGGGTATTGTGTTAATTTGTAAGTCAAAAACAATTGTTCAGGCCTTTCCAATTCAGGAGAATAGAGGGTGTCTCTGGCAAAGTACTGGCACACCTCTATCACTGTTACTTTAACAGAGTTAAGGGTAAATATACGAAGGAAAGGCAATTTCTTAAAATATTCTAGGATAATATTAATTATTCACACACGGCCATCTGATCCCAAACTAAGCAGAGCTTGTGCTGTGGAAACCAGATAACTAATATACTAAATATACTAATACTTTTCTTTTGTAAATACATACATATATAGATGATTACATCCAGACACAAGACAAACAGACATGTTCATGCACACAAATGTTTGTCCTGGTTGGGAATCGAACCCACGATCTGTGGCTTGAGAGGCAAGTGTCTTTCCACTGTGTCAACCGGTCATTCAATTTTTATTATTTTCAAATCTTTTTCCAATTTTCATTATTATTTTCTTATTTCTTTATTATTTGTAATTTCTTTCAACGTATTTTAATTATGATACTTGGTAACATTTGGCAAAAAGTTGTTTTTGTCATCATTCCCATGGTTGAGCAGTAGGTAGTATGCAGCAAGGCCACTGGACAAATATTATTTAGTTATTAATTTTAATAATAGACTAAAAATTATCAAAATAAAAAATAAGTTTCCACCAGCTCTGGCCAACCCCTGCCACAGGGATGTTCTGGCATAGCGCCATAAAAAAACATTACCATGGCAACCGATATTGTAAATGAAGCTTTTGTATTTATCTCTAAAACTTCTTTTATCCCTTTTTCCCTTCGAAGAATTCTACAAATTTGGAGTCGGTTTTATTTTTGTTAGTAAACATTAAACGATTAACAGTTCTGGCCATTGTAATAGGATCATGTTGGGTCTCTCCTACCAACACTTTCATAGTCATGCGAGTATGAAAGTGTTGGGGACGTTCTAGGGGGCTTTTGCAATATAAATAAGCATTGACCCTTTATGTTAATTTCATCTTTTCAATGTCTGACCCACCGAAGCATACTTCCATCGAATTTGGTCACAAAATCCTCTTTTGAGGCACAACAATGTGCAAATTATTACTAATTACGTTAAAAGAAGTAACAATAACGTATCTGTTATATATAGATCCGGTGTTAGTCCCAAAATAATCAAGAAACCACAATTGAAAATCAATCTGGAAACAGAATGCAGCACATTCGTTGACGAAAACGACGAGAATGTGTCTAAAGAAGATACTATAGATAAAGAAATTGAAGAATCAATAAATATTCTAAAACATATTCCAGACAGGTATGTGCATTCCAAATATACATAAATAGTTGATTTCTTATATTTTATAAATGATATATATATATATATACACATATGATAATGATTTACATATGATATATATATAAACTACTTATACTCTGGTACTATGATTACTGCAAAGTACTCGAAACATCACACTATGATTGTGATAATTTTAAATGACACTACTTATAAGTGGTACCATACTAAAAAAAAATTATAACAAGACTTAGTAGCGAGTATAGAGCTCAGTCAAACAATATTTTTTATTTTGAATAATTTAGAATAATAAAATTAACTCCTCGCATAGCCGCGTTGTGGAGTGATCTGTCCCCAGCGGTATTTCCAAACCGATACGACTTAGGGGCAGAGAGTGTACTTCCTCCTTAAAGGCCGGCAACGCATCTGCAGTTCCTCTGGTGTTGCGGATGTCCATGGGCGTC
>DWLR01000139.1:0-35115 GCA_018246295.1 Papilio alexanor hazarajatica | reverse complement strand
GCGCTGATAGCTACGCGTTATTCTAAAACGCTTCCTAGAAGTTCATATGTTTCGGCTGTCAGCGCCGACGATCAGCGCGAGGTCAGCGTGACTCTAAAACCAGCCTCACACATTTAAAATTTGAGAATGTATGTTGCACTCCTCTGAACTATATTTGCCATTAAGTTAAAAAATGTCTCCCTATTTTAAGTGATTCTAACTTTGTTTTGCTTAATCGGTTATTAATGTATTTAGATATAACTTTGTCCGTGTAGAATAATTAAGGTGGGCATTTTTAATGTTTTAGGATACTTATTTCCTTAATTATACACATAAAAACTGCTTTGGTTTACTGTGAAGAACATTTTATATACTTTGTTTTTATTATTAGATATATATACGTATAGTAAACATTCTATCCATCTCCCTTTTCATCCTCATGTAGATCGAAAATTCAAAAATGCTTTTATCAAGTGCCTAAATACAAAGATTTATGCTTTTATCTTTGATGATAACGAACTCTCATACAAACATTCGTATCTTATTTTAACATCTTCACGCCTTTTTTACAACAAAAGTTAAGTTATATCGCTTCCCAGGGGCTAATCGGGGTTAGCCGTGAAAGAGTGATTTTTATATGATTTCGAAGCGAACATTCATTCCATATTTCTATTGACTATTGTGATATTTTTGTATCAGTTGATTAAATAACTAAACAAATTTAATTTTAAATCGCCACATACTTTTTGTGAGACGGGATTTTTTTACGCAATATGTGAGAAAAACGTCTTAAAAGTTTAGGATTATCCAAGGATATTTCATTATTTTTGAGGAGCAGAAAAGAACACTATTTTGAAAATCCTGATACAGGTGTAAATATTAAATTTTGAATTTACCAAATTCTGTTTTTATTTTTTTTTATTATTATTATTTTATGCCAACTAGCAACATAATTAAGCAAATTTGTAAAAAATTTAAAAGTTAATTTTTTGTCCGCTTCATTCATGATTTTATTCTTTGTTCCGACGGTAATTTTTAAATTGACATTATTATTTCATCAGGTTCATGTGACGTGTTCACCGAGCTGATCGGCGCCAAGGGCAAGGACGTGCTGTACATCGGCGACCACATCTTCGGCGACATCCTCAAGTCGAAGAAGATAGGCGGCTGGCGCACCTTCCTGATAGTTCCGGAGCTGGTGCAGGAGTTACACGTGTGGACCGACAAGTGCCAGCTGTTCGCGCAGCTGCAGAACTTGGACGTGCAGCTGGGGGATATGTACAAGTAAGTCATTTTACGACTAGTTGGTACGTACTGTATTTTCTGCTTACATATACGAGTACTTGGCATACTTTCTGTAGTAGATAGAGGTGGGGGATAACGGAAAGTGATTTGCGTTTTTACGTTGAATGAAAAGATTTTTAAAAATAATTGAAGTTATCATTTTATCTAAATGTTAAAAATATATAAAATTTTACACATTCTTACGATTTGTGACAGTATAATACACAAATTAGTACCTTCAATAAAGCAGCGACTTCACACTTCGCAATAGTAACTAGTAAACATTGGTTCGACTTTCATTTTTGTAAGCAGTTATTCTGCACACTCAATTAAGAACTAGCTGTTCAAATAAAAAAAAAATTATATATACGTTATGAGTTAAATTATAAATATTTTTCTTATAGGAGGCCATTAATTATGTTTTTTTAATTCCAAATTTTAAATGTTTCATTATATTGCTATTGTTTTAATTTTTTTTTATAAAATGTTTCGCTGACCCTATACATTCTTTTGGTGAAGCCTCCTTTTGAAACGTACACGTGTCGCTTGTTTACTATCTAATGATTTCTATTTACTTGTTTTTACAGCCTAATTTAGAAGTCCGAGTAAGGAAAATTCCTATATTTCAATAAAGGAAGATATGTTTTGGTTCAATATCCTTTTTACAACATGTTTTGTACTCAGGTGTGAATTGTAGCGAAATACAATTGACTCAGACTAAATTAGGTTTTATTTTTCGTTTGATTTTAATTATAATGAAAATTATAATTTAAACTAGTTAGTTAAATTAATTTAGTTTAATTTAAAATAGTAATATTTTGTAGAGTTTTTATTTCTTATTGAAAATAAACACTATACGTTATGACTAAAAATTATTCAAAATCGTGTAAAAACAAAAAACTATTTCGATTCATTTAGTTAAATGCAAAAGTTATGTATCGATTCTCCTAATTACAGAATTTAAATAACAACTCTGAATATTTGCATGGACATTACGTCAATAGCGATAAATATTGTCAGTGCGTGAACTCAAATACCTTATTTGAGTTCACGCCCTGACAATGTTTGATTTATAACGCGATGTCATTACAGCCCAATCAATCGTTCATGTCATTTCAAATGCGTGTGAAGCGGGGCGCTTTGTTTGTTTGGCATCAACGATTTCCAATGACAGAGCGCCCTCAGTGGCCTTAATGGCCTGAATTTACCTTTATTTTTGATATTGCAAATAAAATTTAATATTTTTTACAAGTTTTTTTTAATCAGTGGTTGGTTGTGAACCACAATTTCTCTTATATTTTGCGACATCTGCTCGTGCAGATGTCGCAAAATATTACTTGCGATATTTTTGTAAAAAAGCTACAGCTTCCCGCTGCGTTTCTATAAGTATTTTTTTTTTAATTTATTATTATATATTTATTTATCAGATTAAAATCTTGTGAAGATCTTTTGGCGGAGACATGTTTATGCGGGACTATACTATTACTAAAGGTCTCTCGGTTTAAAACCTTCGGTTGTAGCAGCAGCTTCTCTGCATTTTTATCAGTCACTAATCAAACCAAAATGATTACAAATCATCACTATCGAGACATCTTTTTTTTCGGTAGATACAATTAAATGATGTTTGGTATTGTTTACTTATTTATGTTTTTCGCCCCAGGGACCTGGATTCGAGCACAAAGGAGAAGCCGGACATATCGAAGCTCCGCAGCTCGATCCGCGACGTGACGCACAAGATGGACCTCGCGTACGGCATGCTCGGCTCGCTCTTCCGCTCGGGCTCGCGGCAGACGTTCTTCTCTTCACAGGTATGTTGTTAATTCAAACTGTATAATTATAGCTTGAAAAGAGATGTGACATATGCCAAGTTCATATTATAAAATTGCTTAGAATCCGGCTCGAGGGACCATAAACTATCTGTGGATTCCTGGTATTCGCTCGACCTGTTCTATTAACCTTGATTACATAAGAAACTACTCGAGTTCTGAAAAGTGACGTATTGCATAGTAAGCGGCCATAAAAATTGCATGTCAACTTTTGGAAATAATTTTCGAGTTTATAGAGCGTCATCTTTGTCGCACACTACCTTGTGTTTTTTGTGTTTTGTGCGACAGAGCTAACGTTCTACGAAGCCGAAATGTCTTTCCAAAGGTCGATGTGCGATGTTTACGGCCGCTTACTATATGTGAATATGACCGGCTGTGCGATGTCCTTCTGCAGGTGGTGAGGTACGCGGACCTGTACGCGGCGTCGTTCCTCAACCTGATGTACTACCCGTTCTGCTACATGTTCCGCGCGCCCGCCATGCTCATGCCGCACGAGTCCACCGTCGCGCACGAGCAGCGCTTCACCGTCGACACGCCCACCATCGACCGGTAACGACACGCACACGCCATCTACTCACATCTCTTAAATAAAACTTTTTTTTTCCTATAGACATAAAAGTATGATAGTATGTTACTATATAGCCCTTTTTATGCTACAAATGGAAATCATTATTATTAATAGAAAGGAGTAAAAATATAACAAAAAATAAGTGTAAAAAAACACAATCGTGTTCACAAACACGAGAAAAGTTTGTGATACCCAAACCTAGTTTTGGAGTTGAAGAGAGGAGAGAGAAGAGAAGAGAAGAGATAAAGATGTACTATTCTTTGAAAGAGCCATTATTCATTGTTTCGATTCACCAAATTTAACCCAAATATATGATGATACGCAAATATATAATATTTGATGCCCTATATGTTTACGTCATGGTGTTTATTGTAACAGTTGCGTAAGTACCGTGACGTAAGGGTTGGCATTGTTAAGACTTTGTTTATTGCCGTGCTGGCATTGTTAAGACTTTATTGCCATTTTATTATTTTTTTTTATTTTTCATAACATTTTATGTCAGTTCCAGACATCCGAGCGCCCAGCGACCTTACCCCGTCCTGGCCGAGGACCTGTCGGAAGACAACGAAGCAACCAATGAACAGAACAATGTTACAGATATAAAGGTAGCACACACTAATATATCTTCAAATTATTTTTATACCAGAGCATACTATGTCGTAACTATGTCGTATTTACACATTAAACGATGCAATTATGGACGGTATGTCTAATTCATCTAGAATAGATGCGATTCAGCCATTTTTACTAAAGAAAAACTTTCAGTTAAGTTTTAAACAACTTTTTTATTGATAAAACTAAATTTAAATTGTGTTCGTATTTAAATCGTAATTTAAACTTATATTAATTATAAACCTAGAACCTAAAATCGTCCTCGGCCATTGGACGTCCACTGTCGGACATGGGCTCCAAGGATCACCGCGGAATTCATTCCTTGTTAACATTTTGTCCATAACTTATTTGTTTAACATGTTAGTATTATTAATCCCTTTGAGATGCGATCACACGCGAAGAGTGCTAGACGTATCTGAATGATAAGATTAAATAACGTTGTAAGGTGTCGCTTGAAGGAGAATGCTGATTGTTTTCGAATTGTTAAATGTGTATGTACTTTGGTGGTTCGGTCATGTTGGATGGATGATTGAGGAGAGAGTGAACATTTATGATGCAAAAATGAGTGGCAGTGTTGGTAGAGGACGATATAGAAAAATTAATATCGATGAAATTAGTGGTATCGTAAAGAAAGGTTATACAAGGAGTACTCGTAATAGAGAGAGAGGTGGTGTGATCTCTGCCTACCCCTCTGGGTAACGGGTGTGCTGTAACTTGGTTTGTGTTGTAGGCGCAAGCGTCAGTCCCTCACGTGAGACCGGAGACTCCGCGTCAGCTGACACACACGCACGATGACGACTGTTCTGATGATGATGATGTTTCCAAGACCAACGCAGGCAGCAAGGAGGCCTAAATCACAAATAGACAACGACATACAGGGCTCGTAAGGCTGTGTAACTATAGTGTTATCGTATTTGATGCTATGCCCTCGTATACCATGTATAAAGTCTAATCAACTTACTTGATATTTTATGCCAACAAAAATTGTCAAACAATTCTGAGATTAAGAAATATGTCCAAATTTTCTCGTCTTGTTTGAAGCTTCTTCGTTTTAAAAACTTGGACGCTCTTTCGCAATTTGTATGTATGAAATTTTAAAATTAATAAATAAGTCAGAATTTCTTGTATGTAAATGTGTCAATTAATCGTGACCTTATATGGTTTGTCAAATTTTCAAATGTACTAAACTATTGCGTGTTGTTTGCATAAAATATGACAGTGGTTTGAACAGACTAAAATACATCGTTATTACTTGTATAAGGCCTAGAATTAACAGTTATAATGTTTTTAAAACGAACTATTAGTAATATATTTGTTGTTATTACAGAAATCACTTCTTAGAATTTGTACCCAAATTGAGTTGCTCATCTTATATCACATTTGAACTCTTATTAGATCGTTCTACTTGCATTCTCTGTCTACCCTGATTGGGTTAAAAGATGTTAAATCTTATAAATAAGTGACGTATCACAATTTGATTTTGTCCTCTCCTTCAAATGTTTATATATTTCACTAATCTGTATCCGTACCTGTACTCTGCCTACCCCATAAGGGAAAGTAGTTGTAGTTGCGCTGCGAGATGTTAACTATTTGTATTGTGAAGTAACAATAAATGAACCTTGCGCCGAACATATTTTATGCTTCTTGAGGCTTTACGAATGTTATGTGTTTACTTGCGTTTCTCTACTAAATTTTATTATTGTCTTATTTGAGCTTTAATATATTACATTTTTATAGTTGCCACTTAAAAAAATGTTTTATATAATATACTTTGATTGTGTTATTATGTATCCAAATTATATTTATCGTTGTACATGAAAATGCTGAAATTTTTTTTCGTTAAAATATCAATCAAAACGTTGCATTTAAGGAGTTTAGCAGGATTAAGCCCAGAATGTGTTAACATGATTTATTTTAAATTCTTTTTAATCTGTGCAAATGTGTTGCAAGTAAATTGTGTAACTTTAATTCTTTATTATACGCATGTTAAATTGTAGATATAAAATGTTGATCATGGTAGTGTTAACGAAAAGGATGTGATTTTATCGGGAGTGATTTTTATATAATTTTTTTTATCATATCACACGAAATATTGAAATGTAATGCGAATAAAACGAAATAAAAAAAAAATGATTCATATTATACTTTTTTTTTATTTATATATTATATACATATGCTTAATATGTGGAGTATTTACAAAAGTAAATCTTCCAGGTATTCTTCGAATTCTTCCTCGCGAGTCTTTTCTTCAACTTCTTGGACACCTGTAGTAATTTTAACACATTTATTAATTTGTTTTATGTAAAATACATCTCAAACCGTCTACAGATCGCTTCAAACTTAATTACGAATCGGAGTTCAGCTGCGAGTGCGCCTGCGCGCATTTAAAATCGAGTGAAAAATAATTTACCTCTACTTGAATTGTTTTTTTTTTTCATTCACTTCCAGGATTGGTGTTAATAAAATTACAAAATATTATTAATTGACTAGCTTCAGAGGAATTTTGATACATTCCTCATTCTCCTTTTTCATGAATTTATTTAACAGCGTTAGAGTCCGCAACAACTATCTGTTGCACGAATGGCCCGCTCGACAAAGATAAAAAAGTTAACTGAAAATTTAAAAAATGCTTGACGGATCGTAAACCAAGCTTATCAAAATTTTTGAGCTCAACTGTACTTGGACAGGAAGGTACCGGTGGCATTACTGATACCTAAACTTATGTTCTGCGGAATCATACGATATTTCGAGCGGTCATTAAGTTAATAATAGTTTACGCTTAGATATACGCATACGCTTCTTTTTATTTCTATCGTTTCCTATAAATTTTTCGTTTTTATTAAATACCAGCAATTGCCCGCGACTTCGTCCGCGTGGAATTCAATATTGATGTATCTATATATAAACATATACATATATCTGGGTGAAAAACATTCCGCGGAAACCGTACATTTTTTCCAGGATGCCTAAGTGATGTTGCAGTTTTATAATCTATCTCCGTGCTTAATTTCGTCCAGATCTGTGCAGCTGGTGTGAAGTTACGTTGTGACACACGTCCATCCAAACATTCGCATTTATTATATAATGATTTTTTTACACTCCGTACTTTTTTTTTGTAATAAATACTATCCTATATCCTTCCCAGTACCTTAAAGAACATATATACAAAATTTAATGATGATCGATTAAGTAGGTTTTACGAACACCCCCCCCCCCCCTATTTTCGCAATAAAACGTAGCATATTTCATTTTCTAAGGTAAAATCTATCATTTTACTAAATTTTCTCAAAATCGGTTTAGTGATTTAGGCGTAAAAGCGTAACAGACAGACAGAGCTACTTTTGTATTTACGAAGAAAGAAAACGTAACTAATACATATATTCAGTTCTTTTTTAAATTAAGTATTACCTAACCTAAATAAATAACCATTTTATTGCCAGAAAAAAAAAACAAATACAACCTAATAAAGTGCATAACAAAAAAGATACGATTAGATAGATAGATATCTTGAATTACGCCTATTTTTGCCATCGACTAATAGATTTAAGGAGCCCGTAAAGAATTTTTTTTCAATTTAATCACTGCCAAAATGTCACCTAAAATCTTAGGACGCCCTTAAAAGATATGGACTCGATATTCGACCGTTTAGAGCTAAGTGACGGTTCAGATGTAGTATTATTATACAGTTGATTAAATAACTAATCAAATTTTACTTACATCGTCACATACTTTTAGTGAGACGGGATTTTTTTTTACCCAATATGTGACAGACTTCATAAAAGATTAAGATTATCAAGATGTCCAAAGATACTTTATTATTTTTGAGGAGTAAAAAAAGAACACATTTTGAAACTCCTGATAACAGGTGTGAATATAAATTTTTAAATTTACCAAGTCCTATTTTTTTCTATTTTATGCATCTAGCGACCTAATGAAGCAACATTGTAAAAAATTTTAAAGTTAATTTTTTCACCCGCTTTCAATAATAAACAGGCAATCCCATATAACCAAAACATCCAGCCTAAATAAAACCATGATCAGCCCATTTGACAATATAGATCGAAGGTCAAGTTTAATTGTCAATTTAAAAATATATATTTTTAACTTTGTATTATTTTTGAACCATCGTCATTTTATGGAATATCATATATAAACTAAAGTTTCATCCCAATCAACTAAATAGTCATTTTATAGCATTTTTTCTGAAGAAATGTTTAACATATCGCTTTAAATTGATATACCTTTTTTATTTATGCACCAATTTAGATGAAATAAAAACTTAATCTAACTTTTGTAGCTAATTACTACACATTGGTGAAAACTGCATCCAAATCGGTTAAGCCGTTTCTGAGATTAGCGCGAACAATGTAACAGACAAACAGATAAACAACCAGACAAAAATTTTAAAAATCGTTGTTTTGAGTTCTATAGGATTGGTAAATACCCCCTGTAATAGTTTTGCTAATTTATTTTCCATGTACAGACACTGATCAGTTACGATTTTATTATATATATGTATAGATATAGAAAAACTGAAGATTTAAAAACCATCGTATACTTTTTTTATAGAAACTGTAGCTAAAAAAGCTAGCGATTCTTTTCGATTTCCAGCCAGCGATTAGCAACCATAGTAATGGATAAGAATAATCCGTCAGGCGTCAAATTAAAAAGGGACAAGCAGTATTCACAAGACACATGAACACTATTATTACATATCCATTCAAAATAAAGAGGAGAAAAGTAGAGAAAAGCAGTTCTTCTTAGTTCTTGCATCTTGTCTTACCTTTTTTCCAAAGCGATTCTTCTTTACTTTCTTCAGATTGCACCAGCTCCCTAGAAGTGCTAGGCTCTGGCTGCTGGTCCATACTATCTGTACATTCATCACCGCTGCCAACGATTTCTTTCTCGTCGTTATTTCTATCTTTCCTTTTTCTCTTCTTCTGGCTCTTTCTCAGTCTTTTCACTTCACGTCTTTTTGATTTGTAGTTTAATTTCTCCGAACATTCTGGACACAAACCTAGGAAGTAGTAAAAGACAAAAAATATTTGTCAATTTTGTCGGTCTAAATTTTATTATTTTGTATAGAGAGAATAGGCTTAAAAATGGCTTATCGCTGTCATCTTGGGATCTAATATGCCTGGTAACGATTTTTTTATGTACCTAGCTATCGGACTCGATAGCTAGGTACTTAAAACTAGGACTTTTTATCTGTGTATAAGGGGCATTTGGACTTACGGAGTCACACTCTACACTCTGTTTGAATAAACAATACGTGTTAGATCTAAAGGATTGTGTACGATTAAATAAGGCTTGACCATATTAATACGGCCGAACCCAATAACAATCCCGATCTATTTTTATGTACTAAAAATTTGATCTCATATACGTAAAAATGGATCGGGATCGTTTATTGGGTTCAGCTGTTTAGAATTATTATGAGTTCAAAAAAAAAATTAACTCCTACTAATTGACAAGTGTATTCAAAACGTATTTAAACGTATTAGTGTATTTAAGCTTACGAAGTTTAACAAGGGCGTTTTTCTTCTCATTATCCTCGACGTATGCGAAGTTGACCTCCCAGGACTTAAGGTCCCGGTCGCTGTGGCACTGTTTGGCACCGCATTGGAACTGACCCTTGCCCAGGACCACCTCCCTCTCCACGCGCCAGCGCAGCGCTACCTAATAAAACATTGTATAATCTATGCATAAAAGTAAAAAAAAATGTGTGTACGATATATGTCAAATTCTGGATAGTTTTCCACAGTACAGTTTGTTACGGAAATTACAATAATTGGAAGACGGAAGTTGATTTTTTTTAGCTATGTTTGAACCAATAAACTCAATAAAATCTTTTTTATGGCAGAAATTTACAAATTTAAACGGTACATATAATAAGAAGGTGGCAAACAAGTTACCCATAGGCAGATGCCTATGGGTAGCAACAAAGCTTCTGCGAGTTGCAGATGCATAGCCTTGCTTTAGCTTTAGAAATGGGCGGGAAAGGGAAAAGGACTAAAATTAGGCCTGCGGCATCTCACTCGAATACTTAATACGAAACCTGAATACTTCTATTTCACGCCTTTCTTCTGTAAGGATTATTTTTCGAAACAGCTAATTTTACTCATTCGAAATTCTTCGCACTTGTCAGATTTCAATTTAAGAATTTCAAAAAGAATCGAAATTTATTTTTCCCGCGGGTGAATGTGATGTAGCCAGTCTGGGTGCAAATACATCGAGTTGACAACCAACCTTTAGCAACTGAAGAGCGGTCAGAAGATGAGGAACTTTCAATTAATAGAACCTGCTTGCATAATGGTACTCTATCTTTAACAATGGACTTCGAATTTTTAGTTATTAATAAAATGAACTAGACCCGAAAATAAAGTAATAAATTCAAATTCATTCAAATAAATTCATCGTAAAGCCTTTGCTTGTCTATCCCAGTTCCATTAAAACACGTTGTTGGCCTATAAAAATACAAAATGAAATACCTCCGTGGTCGATTGAATCACGCATGAGTCTTGTCAATACTTATAAAGCAATAAATAATATAAACATAGATCGGCCGCGCTGTAGATTCGATTTGTGACCTTTTAGACTTATCGCACACGCACTGTAACCGTCGCAGCTGTGAGCAAGTTCTCTGTGTTGATCAGTTGTAGAAATTGAACTAGTATTTTGTTTCATGTATTGAAGACATATTATAAAATACATCTGTGGCACAATGTTGCAGGTAGAGGAGGAAATACCTACGTGTGCCTTATTTTCAAATTTGACGTTTACACATTTACGGTTACGGTAATAATAATGGTTGGTTGTAGCGTATACAATGAGGAGACAACACAGCTTTTCACATTATAGGAAGCGCAGATTTGACTGTGTTTGAAGTATACTGTACTTTGACAGAATGTCGGGGCAAGAATTTTATAATAACCTGCTTACAGAGCAACACGAAAGTGAATAAAGGAATGCAAAATCATTAATTCCGCAATTCTATAACAGAGGTAAAATAGATCCCCGGCTGAGGAAATTATAAAAATAAAGCCATTTGATTGTTCTGTTGTTTTCCTTAAGATACAATTGTATTCTGACCTCCGTGTAATCTTAATAGATTTGTACTGTATTTATATACAGAAACAGCAACTTTAAATTATTTCGGTAAATAAGTACCATTGGAGTACCATGTAACTAAATCCGATGACGTCACAGCGGCGTACAGTGTACAAAAGAGTTTACGTAAAAAAATAATGTAAGGAGACTAACGAACATAAGTCGTCGCTCGCTGTAAAACAAGCGCGGTGAGACTACAGTATCGATTTTAATAATAATTTCACAATTAGTTAAGTATTGTAAAGTCAATGGTAATAAATAACGTTTATTTTAACTTTTATATGTTTAAAATTAAAAAATCCACCGTTTTCTTCAATCAGTATACAAGCTTGGCTAAAGTAATTTAATCAATAGAATTGATTTTTTACGTAACATTCATACATATTCTACAATCTTAAATATTGTCTCTGCAAATTGTCGCTTTACCTCACTTGTAATTTACATTAACAGTTTAAATGGTAACAATTCAAAGCTTTCCCTGTCTAATAAAATGAATAGAGAGCGGGAGGCAGATGTGCTCTCACATAACGGCCGGTCCGGGTGAGCGCACAGGGTCTATATTTAGCCTACAAAAAGGCAGTATGGTTATTGTTGCGCACCCCAGCATAGCGCACAAAAGAAGGTCGCGCAGGCAAAAAAAAACTTAATCGAATTTCACGAGGGTATCACCCCGACGTAACCTATTGCCAAAGGGGACCGTTACTGACGCACATATATTACATCTCGAATATCGCATTGTTTGAACGCAAATAGTATCGTATTGTGTATTTAGAAACTACCGTTATTAACACTACTACAATTGTAACTCGTCTAAAGCCACGATAAAATATTCCTTAATTAAGAACATACGTGATCCGTGCATTTGCTATGAACATTACTGTACTATTAGCGTTTTTTAGCATTTAATATGTATCAAACTTTAAATAGAGATTAAAACTTACTTTATTCTCTTTATACCTGCTAAGATCGCAGATACAGTATTCTTTGAAGAGCTTATCGTAATATTTTTTAGCGAGCTGCTTCTCCCAAGTGTCGGCCACGTCGTCCTCCTCCCATAGGAACTTATGGTTTTCTCTGATCACGTCTAGGTCCGTACGGTCCTTGGATGTGTCCCGTTTAAGACTTCCAGTGGAGCCTTTCTTATTCAAACAATATATATTAACTAAATACTTATGCAATTCGTACGGGTTCAGGTTGCGTAACCTGGCCGACATCTTAGCTTAACCTAGAACAAAGGGAAAACGACCTATGTAGTTTAGAAATTAAATAAAACATTTCTTGCAACAAACAACTCTTTAATAAAATCGACAATTACATTTTCTCCATAAAACTTTTTATAAACGGATCTTAAACTAATTGTCATGTTGAGTTTATAACGAGGTGCATTTTCGATAAATAGTGAAAATTGCAGTATTTATATAGTTAGGCATCAATAAATATGAGGCTTGCTTTGTGCTCGTGTTAATATCTACTCTGAATATTATTGTCAGTCTTGTAGATTTTTGTGTAGTTTTATTTGGCTCAAATATCCTTAACTCTATAAAGGAGTCATGGAGCTAAAACTCTAAAGATTTAAATATAATAAATATATTAAAATGTAATTATTGCCTATTCCTAAATATATAAAACTTGTCATAAAATATTGTAGTATACTGTCAACTAGATTTTCCTTTCCGAATGTGGCACTGCCCTTAAATACAACTTTGGTTTAAAATCTATTTTTTTTACTCTATACAAATAATGATCTATAAAAAGTTTTGAAAATATTAAAATATTTCACCAAAAGACAGAGCAATATTAAACATTTGTATACTGAAAGATAGTAAATATTTGACTTTGTCATTAATTAAACTAATTTTCTCCTACACATTACAAGTTAATTGCTACAAATATATATTTGTGTCATTTTGATCATTGTAATCGACAACACTGATTTCGAATTAACTTAACTATGCTTAGTTGTATGCTAGTTGTTCGAAATGGCTTAACTAAACTTTTTTTTGAGACCATTACACAGGGAATAATTTTGGTGCTGTGAAACATTTCTAATTAAATAATAATTAATATAAACATAAAATTATTGACTATAGATCCAATTTGGCATATCTAGGTTTACTACAATTTATAAAGTCTAAGAAATTATTTGGTATTTGTTACAAAATATAGTTAGGCACATAAGAAATTATTATTGCTTTGGTTACAACATTTACAAGTCATTTTAATTACTATTCTAATGTTTGGCAAAAGGACACTTCATTTGGCATCAACTTGGAGTAAAGATGTACAAAAATATGCATTTATATTAAAGCTCTTTAGAGAAGCAGGAACAATTATTTGCTTTAGTGTAAATTTGTATCAAGTTCAAAGGCCCCATTTTTTATCTTAAGTAAACATACACAAGAGTACAGTGATCAGAATCTTTGGGCGTTTTGACTTATATCCAAGAAATATATCACTTTATCATATCTAAAAGGCAACTTTGGATTGAGATATGTGTGACTATACTAAAGCACCTGAGAAGGCATTTGCTAACATTACATATATTTAACCCAAACATGCAATTATATATATATATTTATAAATAAAATCCTTAACTCAAAAGCAACTACAGCGGCACACCTTGAGTGAAAAACTCACATAACACACCATAATGACTAAATTAAAAACTAGACCTTCAAACTTTTAAATTTGGCATAAAACAATGAAAATGTTTTCATTAAAAATCATATGACTAAATTTTTTGGCAATTAGGGAATCTGAAACAACAACTCAATGATAAGAGTATCACAGCCAACATTTTGAGTAATAAACATTCCAAGATGGAGAACAACATATTGTTACCGTTGTCATAAATGCATAAGTCTGTAGGGTGTGATACAAATAACATAGAGAAGAAACTAAAGTTAAACTATCAACCATGTGTTTTTTCATGCTTCTTCATGTTATCAGAGCGAGTGAAAGCCTTATCGCACACCCCACAGTAGTAGGACTTCTGTTTAGTGTGCACTGTCATGTGACGTGAGAGTTCGCTCTTTGTAACAAACTTCTTCTCGCAAACTGTGCAGGCATGTTTACGCACATTCAGATGGAACTTCATATGAATAGAGAGGGAGCTCGATTGTGAGAATGCTTTGTGGCAGAGTTCACAAACAAAAGGTCTCTCGCCCGTATGCTTCCTGAGATGATTCATGAAGCCCGTCTTAGTGTAATCTTTTTGGCAAAGGTGACAGAAACTTGATTTAGAGTCTAACATTCCTGGAAAATGACTATTTATATGCTTCCTGAGCTCCCAATAACTTGGAAATTTTTCAGAGCACACATGACATGGGTATTTCTTCTCTTCGGTGGGTTTGACACTGCACTCGTGTGAGGAGAGCAACTGCTCACTGGGGAACATCTGATTACAACGGCTACAAGTGTGACTAGCCTCGGAGTCTGTAGACAGAGTTACCTCTAGGTAGTTCTCAATAGACAAAATATTCCCATTGGAACTGTCGGCATCGTCGATTTGAGCTTGTATCATTTGGTCTATATCTGAGTTATCTTTGGTATCCATTTTCACTAAATAGTCTCCGTAATCTAATGAAATTTTGTCCGAATTATTGTTATCGGGCTCTACGAGATGAAGAACGGGAGACTCGCTTTGTTCTCTGTCGGGTGATGTTTTCTCATTATCGGAGTTTTCAGGCTTGGAGGATATATTGTTGTCGGATTCCCATTCATTTTCCACGATTTCCACATCCGAATCCGAATCTTCGGCGCTTGAAGCCGAATTATTGACTAAATGAAATCCAATATCATCGAATCGTAACACATTTGAAGGTAGTTTAACCCCCACGATAGCCTGGATCGCCTGCCATGAAAGCTCCTGGGGGTTGTTCTGCATATTATATCGCACTACTCTAACCTACAAAGGAGTTTTCAGTTGTTACTACGATTTAACAAAAATACGCTGTGAAATAGTTGTAAATAAAACAAAAACATTACCTTTTATGTGCTCGATATATACAATTTAGGTTTAAATAAATATGCAGATGACAATTATTTTCTACATCTAAAAATATTATGCTACTGTTTCACTGCACTGCACTACTGTTTATGGATGCA
Organism: Papilio alexanor hazarajatica; assembly: GCA_018246295.1. NCBI lineage: Eukaryota > Metazoa > Arthropoda > Insecta > Lepidoptera > Papilionidae > Papilio > Papilio alexanor. The sequence continues at coordinate 19,629 of DWLR01000139.1, read as the reverse complement.
TCTTTGTCATTATAGACTTTAACACTTCGACATAAATTAAAGCAGCTTTAGCGCTTCAAGAGTCTGAAGGATAATTATATTTGTTAACACGATTTAAAAATAATAAGTTTAATAATTTAATGTTTCTCAAATTAGTAATAGCTTTATTGTTTTGTGGTTTTATGTTAATAAACATAATTAGTTAATAAGTATTTGATGAGAATTCTAAATTTCAGAGCACAACATTTGAACCATTAAGCGTGCGCTTTATTTATTTTATTTGTGAAACGCTTTAATTAAACTATGCAAACGAAAACTCGTGTTTTCTTTAAATCACTTTTAATGATTTTGTCGTTATCCTGTACACAAGGGTGAACGTAATTTTTTTTAAATAACAGGAGTATTTCCACATAAATCAGGTAGGCGCTAATTGTTTAAAAGTACTAACTAGTTCTTTAATGCAACTCCCGTATTAATTGCAAAAATATATTTAGCGCTGATATAGATTTGTAATTGGATTTTGTTATATTTATAAATTGAAATCAGCTTGACACTATCACGTTATTGTTTTTATCATTAATCGTTTTCACCAAAATTAGGTGAACGTTCGACTCTCGTATTATATTATTATTTAAAATGAACTCTCAAAAGTTAAAATATGAACATAATTCGATGCAAATAACCGCAGTATCATAAATGTAAATCCGGCTAAGGGAGAATACCTTCATAATAGTCAGTCAGTAATAATTTTATCAAAAATAAAGGATTTTATGCATTCTTAAGTAAATCTAAAAAGCAATAGAAAACTAGATTTAAGATATATCAATCTTGTATATGAATCTTTTATTTATTCAACAACACAATTACCTTAGGTGAAACTTTTTTAAAAATTGTTGTAATGTTGAGTAAAATAGCTGTAATGTAAAAGTAGCAGTTGGAATGTGGAGTCACAGTATTAATTCTATTTGGTCAGACCAGCAGGTAGGTGACCGAACCCGTCATCTTTTTCCATTATTACCCATAGGAATGTCATTAAAAAAGTACAGAGAGCAGTTTGGTTAGCAGTAATTTTTCTAATTATCTTTTTTATTAACTTTTTTATTTATGTTTATATCTTCAGCAATGGACTTCTGTCCTCTAACTCTATCAGACATTTTTTGTGAAAATATTTTAATCTGTCATCTACAAAAATACGCCATTCTATCTAGCCTTTATGCAAAGAAATCCTTATTTCCTTGTGACTCAAAGTTGAAGTTCAAATACAGTAAAATCCAACTCATCTAAGTGACATCTTTGATAGCTTTCAAATTTAATTTGAGCAAAACGCGGGTAAAATTTTATTTCTTGCTATTTGTAAATTAGATTTTTTGTTGACCTTTTTTTTACAAGTATTGTAAGTACCAATAAGTTATCATTAGGCGTAAATCACTTTGTACCACTAAGATGAATTCATTAAATGCTCTAGAAGAGTATCTGAAGTCGAAGGATAATGCCGAGAACTTTCTTAGTTCTTCAGATATTCCTTCGATTTGCAAATCTGAGCCCTGCATGCTGGGTATCGATGAAGCAGGCCGCGGACCAGTATTGGGTAAATATACATACATTGGGTACAGTGAATGAGTATATGTGTAGTGCTACAATTACCGCCACTTATGAACTTGTACAACTCTAGTAGATCTGCTGAACCAAATACCACTGGAGACAAATTATGAAAACTTAAGGGTTGTGGCATACTGAAGATCAACATAACATTAATGTATATTAAATTTTCAGCTCTGTTGCGTTGTAGTGAAATTCATAGTTTATTTGTATGGTAGTGAAATTTATAGGCATAAATTTATCTACTCAGTAAATAAACATTTTGGAAAATGCAAAGAGGTTTAATATCTCTTTACAGAATCACAGTGTTTTATTCTATTAAGTGTTACTAAAAAATCTTATTTTTCAGGGCCAATGGTGTATGGCGTGGCTTATTGCCCTTTAAGCCAAAAGAAAATACTTGAATCTTTGGGATGTGCGGATTCTAAAGCATTAACAGAAGATAAACGGGATGAGATTTTTACAAAAATGCTTACTGAAAAAGAATCATTGGATAATGTTGGATGGAAAGCAGAAGTTATCTCACCAAGATATATTTCAAACTCCATGTACAGAAGAGCTAAACACTCCTTGAATGAGGTAATATGGGAATAACATTTATAAATTTTTAATAGTTAATGCATATAAGGGATAGTGCTTGCATATAAATAGCTTTTAAAATATTTTTTGGTTATTTGGGAGAAAATAGGTATTGTATCAGGAAGACAAGAAGATGACACAATGCAGGTAGGAATAGAGTTTACTCTACTGACAAGAGCACAAAGGCTCCTAAATTAGTGACGATGTGATAAAGTGTCACATTTTAATAGAAATATACAGAAACCTTTTTATTTTTAATTCTACAACATTTCAATCCTTTAGTCACACCTACTATATGTTAGCCACATATTTAGACAATTGGAAAATATATTATGATGTTTTCTATAAGGATGTTTTTATATTTTCAGGTATCAATGAACTCTGCAATCAGTTTAATACAGATGGTGCTGGATGGTGGAGCAAATTTAGCAGAAATTTATGTTGACACCGTTGGTCCCCCTGAAAAGTACCAAGCAAAACTATCAGAAATATTTCCTGATGTTAAAATTACAGCAAGTATCTTTTTCTGATAAAGAGAATTTTAACAAATTTTATAATTATGGAAAGACTAAAAGTCGAGAAGGTGATATATCAAATTAAATAAACGTTATAGCTGGGTTGTTCTGACCACTGAGGACTAACCTTTGAAAAATTATGTCAAATAAGAGCAATGGTAGAAATTAAACAAAAATTAAAAACACAATCTTTATATTAGTCTGTTATGAAAGATAATCAAATAAATGTTATATTTTATAGTAACAAGTTAACTATAATCTATTCTTATTCAGTATAATGTCCAGGAAAACAATATCATTTTTGGCCTGGTGCAGTGGTTCCCAAAGTTTTCGGTTCTAAGAACCATCTAACAAAAATTTACAATCATGGACACGTCTTGGTTGTCTTGGAAAAATGGGTACGTAGTGGCTCAGATTCCCTAGTTTGGGATAGTTCTAATTGGAATGAAAAAAATTAAAATACAAGTATGGCCAATATGAAGGGGATTGTTCTATTAAGAAACAAAACTTAAATAGAATTTTTTGTTACTAAAATTTCTACTCTGCAGTGTAGATTCTTTTCATTTTAGGGCCCTTGTTTGAGAATCTCTACCCTCTTATGTCACTATGTATGTTTCAGGTTGCTAAAAAAGCTGACTCCATATATGCTATTGTATCAGCGGCCAGTATCGTTGCCAAAGTGACGCGTGACCATGCGCTCAAAGTTTGGAACTTTAAAGAGGGTCTGGACATGGACCACAGTCAGTTTGGTAGCGGATACCCTGGAGGTTAATAATATTTAAAATACTAATCTTTAATTAAACAAAGTTAATACTTATGATAAAGCAAGCAGCAAAAGCTGTTCCACAAGTTGGATGGTTTGACCAGGGCAGTACCACAATCCTATGGAATGTAGGGGTAAAAAAAGATTTTGTAAGATAAATGGGCAAACAAGCAATGGGTTGCCTAAAGGCCATCACTGCCACTCACAAACATCTGCAGCAATGTGTGATGCGCTGCCGGCCTTTGCTTTGTTTATTAGTATATTTATCATCTCTGGTGTCACTTAACATGAAAAAGAATGCTTGTTACCTTGCTGCATTTTACCGTTAATGTAACTTTATTTATTGTTGCAAAAGTTTATGGATGGATGAATGTTGCTCCTTTACCTCTTCTAATATAATCAAAAGTTTAAAAATTAGAAAAAAAACCTGCAATGCTCTCGTTACATATTATTATTCTTACTAGATGGCGCTGTCCTTAATTTTGAAATAAAGGAGTAAAGTCAAAACTTAGTTATGAAAAATGTTTTATCATCAGTTCTTGATAAGTTGAGGTGTATGTACTTACCAGTAAAGATAAGTTAAAGTACCAGTAAGCATGTTAAAGACTGAAATTTATTTTAGTTATTAGTGGCATATTTTCATATAAAACTAATGTAGAAAAAAATTTAATTACAGATCCATTAACAAAAAAGTTTATTCGTGAGCAAATAGACAATGTGTTTGGGTATCCATTGCTGGTGAGGTTTAGTTGGTCGACGGCAGAACTCATGCTCCAAGACAAAGCAGCAACATGTACTTTTGAAGACATTGAAGAAAGTCCTAATAAGAAAGCTGCCGGTACAAAATCCATCAGTACATTCTTTTCGCCAAAGGACGAGAAAATAACAAGGAAAAGACACAGGTTCTTTGTAGAAAGACGTCTTAAAGTAATAAACGCGTTTGAATAATCTAAGACTGATTGTATCTTATTGTAATGTATTTTCATAAATAAATAATTATGTATTTATTTTTAAAGTTGTAAGAATAAAGAGGCCTAATTCCTTTCCAACCCTCTTCCCTTTCTCCTCTCGTTTTCCTTTAAATCTTTACCATTTGACACTTAATTCAAAACATTTATGAATATCAAGATTACGATAGCTAATGTGGCTTTCAAGTCTTGGTTGGATGGGAGACCAAAGAGTTCATGTACGAACCGTAACTTACGCACGTCCTTTTTCCTAAGACTTTATGGCATTATTGTCTATGATTGTTATAATTTAAAAGAAGTTTGGCTTAAAGATCTCGCTACCAGGCCATAAAATCTTAATTACTTTTTAAGAAGTTGGCTTAAAGGTCTTGCTACAAGGCCATAAAATCTTTAAAAAAAATTAAAAGAAGTGTAAAATACGTAAAGTAATTAAAATTCTTCGTAATTTCCTTTGGTTACATTGTGGTAGTAAATCTCAGCTTCATTGCTCGTTTTAGAAATCGATAGGCATTTAAATAGTCTCACGTCGAACTTACAGTTTCTTTTAGTGTTTTCAAAACCAAGAACCTGTTATTAAGATGTTAATGTATTATATGTTATACAAGCCATGAATCCTGAAACAGAAATACACAGTACGTTAAATGATAAACGTAGTGATGAAAATAGTGAGTGCTTTCGTAACATCGAGAATAATAATGCAGTTATAGGGATTTATGTTTAAACAGAATCTTAGGAGATTCTCCTATTTCATAAAAATGTTAGTTTATTTGTATACAAAAATGGTTAACCTTTAATTACCAAAAAAATGTATTAAAATAGATTGATGAATGGTTAAAATATATACTAATGGAAAATTACGACATGCAAAGTATAATTTAAAGAAAAATCTTTCAACAAGCGAGATTAATTTCAACAAGTATAAGTAACTAATTGCGGACGCGGAAGGACTGGCAGGTTGGGTAGTCGATATATATTTTTTTTTTTGAAACACCAAGTGTGTGTTTATCTGACATGTTTTTGAAACATATTTGGCCCAGCGATCAATACCCGCTTTTTATCGAGCTAAGCCCGATATCCGACTTCTTCTGCGTGGAATTCAATAAAAACTGTGTTTTAATATCGATCTATCTAGCCGTTGTGGAGCTGCCTGATAGCAAAAATCCCACTCTACAATCGCATTTAAAATATTATTAAGATTTGATAAACCCCCGATAAAAGAGTTCACAACTTTTAAATGGCTAAACTGATTTTCTTTCATGTTACTTACCGTTTTGTAATGTTGATGTGCCTTTCTACTTTTATTTGATACCCAATTTTGGTATATTTGAAAATATTCGATTGCTTATTCCCACTTCCACCTTTGAATTTTTTGAGTTTTTAAGAGTACACAAACTACATAATTTAACATTCTTATATGACCACGATTCCACGATGCCTTTTTAAGGCAAATACCTCACATCCGTATCTATCTGATTGTTGGTGGGACACCCAAACATCAAGTGAGCCGTTTATCAGTGCACCGTTAACAAGCCAAAAAATACTTTTTTTTTATACTTTTAACACTTTCAACGCTACATCAACGTACGCAATAGTTAGTGATACGTTGTCAGATTTGAAAATGGTAGGAGAGTTGATACAGAATAATAGAACAGAATATAAGTATATATGCTGGTTTTAAGACAGCGCTAATGAGTTGCACTGAAAATGGCTTATAGTATAGGTACATTGTTCTTTGACTGTTGTGAGCTAAATCTCGATAGAAACTTTCTCCATAGATAAAAATAGGATGCCCTAGAAAAACCTTGACAAAAATTAGTAAGTAGAGTTTATTGTATTCGTGATGAAGGAATCTAAACTATTCCAATCACAATGAGCATTATGTCACTAGAAGCAGCTGAGTTATTTGAAATATTAGCGATCTCAGCTCACGGAGGAAGTGAAAACGCATTGCAGCAGTAGAAATTACGATTTTAAATGCATTTATGCTGGTGTCGTCTTTGATTTATAAATTGCGCGAATAAATTCATTATATTGGCGGATTTCCAATACTAAATTTTTGATAGTTGCGAAATTGAACGCATGCCGATTTACATATTAACTTCCGTTGGACATGACTCGAGAAAAGATTGTATCTATAGGATGAGAAATCCGTAGTAATAAAGTCAATAGTCTATTGTGATTTACTCTTTATTACTGAATCGTGACGTTTAGAGAACTTTCACAAACCAACGACGATCAATTAAAGGTTTAATTTGATGACAAACGGCTCGTTATGGAGCCCATCCAACAAGGTGTATCGGCGGTGCGGGCGCGTGTCTCCAAGGTCTATTAGCATGCAAGCAACGCCATAGGCCGCCTACTTACCATGAGCAATGCGGAACGCACTCGGGGTCACTTGGAGAATTTAATTGTGTTCCATTATCATATTTAGGTTCTTTTACGGTAAGTCAAAAGTGAAAACTGAATGGGAGTCGTCGCCGTTTGTCATTCGTCACTCGCGATCGATGGAGACAACTCCTTTCGGACGGTAGCTCGAGGATTAACAGCGAAATGGCAGTCGTTCCAATAACTTTGACGATATTGTGTTTGAGCGTGTGTGCGGCCGCTATCGTAGGGCCCGTCGCCAACGCTACGAGTAAATCTACGAAAACTGATACTTATCTAGACGCCTACTCGAAGTCTCGTATCGAAGCCGAGAAAGCTAAGCAAGGCGTTATTATAATAACAGCTAAGGATGGCGAGAAAAAGATTTCAAATCGCGACGACAGCTATCAATCTGTGTACGACTACTCTCCACCGTATTCCAGTGGCGACAGCAACGGTTTCAGTTCACCCGGTTCCAGTTACCCCGATTCTACTACATCAAATAGCTACCTACCTCCTTCTAGTTATGGACCTCCAGTTAAATTTGAGACAGATATCACGTATAATGCTCCTCCAAATACTTACGGTCCACCGGCGTCTAGCTACGGGCCACCGTCATCGAGTTACGGGCCCCCAGCTTCAAGTTATGGGCCACCTTCATCGAGCTACGGTCCACCGGCGCAATCTTACGGTCCTCCCGCAACATCTTACGGACCACCATCTCACTCATACGGTCCTCCGGTCCACAAGCCCCCTCCTCCAATTTACGGCCCCCCTCTAAAACCATCTTATGGTGTACCATACACTGCTCCGGGTCTCGGTTTCTTTGATAAATTGTCTTTGAAGCTGGACATACTAACAATCGCCAAGCTGATGCTTAAGTTCCTTATCTTCAAAAAGATAGTGACGATGATTGCCGTGGTGTGCATGTTGCTTGTGATACCGAAACTCATTTCCTTCAAGAAAGACGATGGCGGCAACAGCAACACCAACGATGAAGAGGACCGTCAGTTTGGACATAGTAAAGGTGAATCTTATTTCGTAAATACTTTTTAAACTCTTTACTTTTACTCTATTCTATTACCATTTAAAACTTAGCTTACTATGTAATACATAGGTACTTATATATGTACTTTTCCAGGTATACCTAAATTAGAAAGTATAGGTATAGAAGCCGTCAGTAAAACCATGATATGATATATATGGAGTGTACTATAAATGAAACAAATTTCCGTTGTCAGATGTGTCCAAATGCGATCCAAAACTATTGAATAAATTTTCATAGGTTTTTCACCAATAGATTCATTTTACGAGGAATGTTTAAGAGTATTCGTTAAGGTAATGTGTAAATTGCCTAAATTAAACGATAATGTCAGAGAAGACGTAACAGGCTCTTACATTACGTCAGAAAAAAAAATCAATCTTAAAGACGTAACCGATCCAAATTAAATTTTTCATTGTCATGGGTACAGTGAAGGATGTTAAGAATCTTTAATCACAGCAAAAAAAATTAGGGCAAGGGCTAGTATTTTATTCAAGATACGTCAAAAGCTACGGCTTTTGACGTATCTTGAATAAAATACTAGTTAAATAAGCGCAAGGGCAAGCAACTAGGGCAAGCTACGTCACTGATTTTAGGACTTCGGTATGAGCGAAGCCGTCAGTAAAAGCTACTATGATATGATATATGATAGCATCTCTGATACGTAACTGTTAAGTCGATTTATGTCGGTTTTATTGAAGTTAACATTTATGTGTATGCAACAGCGGTAGAGCTAACATCGGCGCAGCAACTGTTAGAGCGCGCGATCGCGGTGTACGCGCGCCCGCCCAGCTGCGGCGTCACGTGCCGTGTGCGCAGAGTCATCGACGACATATATGAATTTCAACCTTATTTCAGGTATGCTTAACGATCAAAATTACTTGACTAAAAACAACATATGCCTCACCTATGCGAATTGCAACCTCATCATTAGAATGTTTAAAAATCAATATCCTATGACTCTAAAGTACATGAGCGCTTTGTTATAAGTGCTTTAATCTAAACAGCTTTAAGTTTACTAACAATCTTACACATGTCACGTTTATAAACTATGCTATAAAAAATGTACTATAAAAATACAAGGTTATTGAGTAGGAGAACTATGAAGATAAAAATCTAATAGGTAAATCAGATTTCTTTTTTATATTTTTTTGTTATTTTTTCAGTACACGTATTCAAGGAGCATAACATGTTTGTAAAAATGTAGATACGCAAACGCGAAAACAACTGTTCTAGTTCGTGTAGAATGAAATTGCATAGTTTCTGTTTACCTCATTATGTAAAATGTTACTGACGCTATATAAATTGTGTGCCACTAACAACAGACCCAGAATATTTTCATTCTGTACACACTTTTTAATAGAATATGAGAACCTATTTTGCTTGTACAAATTACAAGTTACATTGTGCCTTTCTTAATTAAAGGTGAATAAATAACACATAAAATAAGTTCTCATATAAAATATTCTGGATCCGGTTGTCTTGAATCTTATGTTCCGATTCTTGATTTTGTTCTCGGATGTTACGACGCACCTAACCTCGACTTTATTATAGCTTCAAGGATTACCTAAAGCCTTAGGATAAAACTTAAAAGTTGTTATTTAAGTGACATAATATTTTTATTTTTCAGAGTGAAGACGTCTGAATCCTAGAAGCAAGCCTACTTATTTAGTGCCATTAAAAATGTACAAAAATGTTAACTTATTAAATTATTTATTCGTTTTTATTAAATCCACGTTAGCTGTAAGTAGATTAATAATAAATTATTAAACTTATGTCTGTTGTTTTATTTTACCCGTATGATGTTCAAATTGTTTTCCATATACGAGTATTATGCTTTAAAATGTTATATTCTACGAATAAACACGTTATATATGTGGAATTTACTTAGGCGATGATTAAGCCGATCTAAATAAGGGCTGGTAAAACTTTTTTATTGACAAAATCTACCGCTGCATCTATTTAAAAATTAAATGAATTACTTATATCTATATATTATATATACATATCTTTGTATGTATTTATGTTCTGTAGTATTAATTATATGGAAACAAAATATGCGTTATAACTATACATACAGGTACAATAGATTATGTAATAATTGCTTTTGTCTTAATTTATGTCTTAATATCTATTTTCAAGAATTACTTTTATTACAGCATAGGAATTTATTTATGTGTAACACGCATTGAATTGTAATCTATGGTTAGTTACATGAGAATTTAACGTGTGTACATAAAATTATGTTTAGTTTCACTCTTTTAGTGAAACTAAACTTTCCCTCAACCACTTTTGGGATCAAAGACCGAGACCTCGGAGACAATGCTACACACGATCCCGTAAGCTACCATCTTAGCATACTAATGAAAACGATCCTTCGATTTTCGTATTGCTTTGTTTACTTTTATGTTATACGGAAATTTGGTCACGTTTATGATACGCTGTATGCAGTAAAGTACGCTGAAAATCCAGTGGGCAAAGCTATTTATTAATGTTATATAGATAATAGAATAATTTTTTTAACCTTTTAAATTTTTAACAAAAACAGAACCGACACCAAATATTTATTTATTTATTTATACAAGTACACACAACAGATAAATTATGCAACATTCACAAAAGTAATGTAAAACACAAGTCTGATAATTTATCCAATTACAGGAATACAACGTTTTATATTTATATTAATAAGTCATTGCTTAAATTATAGCCACGGCACGTCTACAAATCCATTAAACCGCAACAGGGCTTGTCTTAAATCTATCAATAAGTTCATTTTCGGTATATCTTGGGACAAGGTTCGATGCCATTCAAAATTATTTGGTAATGTCCATTTACGAATGTCTCCTTTCCAACAAATCAAATGTATTATCGGTTCATGAATGTCGAAGTTCTGAGGAAATTTCACTAAAACTGAAGAGCTTAAAAACATTTATAACCAGAAAATATTGTACTATTTGTTTACATTAAAATATTTAATATTTATTACCCAAATGGATGCGAACGACATGAAACTTGTATTCTCGGCGATTCTTCAAATAGTCCTAGATCTAGAATTGTAGTTCTTTTGGCTAATGTAAACAATGTAGTAACTAAATTGTTGCACATATTTATAAATAATTCGATCGTAGCTCATATCTTTTGCAAAGGAATTCAGATGTCACGCACACGGCATTTTGTCCACTGCAACTATAATGGACGTTACGTGAATTTTTAAATTTTTGCAAAAAGTCTTTAAGACAGACGCATTGCCAGCGATTTTCACTAAAATCAATATCCTTTAATTTTTTTTAATCTTTAGACAATATTATGGATAGTTGATTTGTACCCAAACATGTTATTTTATTATTAGAAAAACTATGTTTTCTTAGTGTATCAAATGCTTTGGGTTCAATATCTCGGAGTATGTTATGTTATGGAGATCAAGTTCATTTAACGAATGTATATATTCTGAAACACGCCCAATGAAAGGTAATTCGATCTATTACTGCTCGAGACGAGTGTTTGTAGGACTGGAGGCTTGACGAATGCATATCTATGAATATATTCTCTATGGCTATTCGACAAATCGGGCTTGTAATTATATGAAAATTCGTTATCGTTGAAGATAAAACCACGACCCTTTGCATTTAGACACATGATATGGAATAAATAAACATTTGTTCTAGCGTTTTCGAGATTTCGTCTGTATAAAATAAAATAAAATAAGGAATGAAAGTTCGTACGGAAGTCCGAAAAAAATCACACTTTCACGCCTAACCTCGGAACTGATTTTGATAAAATTTGATAAAAAATAAACATTTTGAGACAATTGGCCACGTGTATGCGACTTCGTCATTCTCGAATCTTCTCATTATCGAAGATGAAACCATGAAACTTTGTATTTAAGCACTATGCTTTTGAAATGTTGACCCGTGTGGTGATAAAATGGAAGATGGAAGTTCTCTTCGCTCACACTCTTACACGTCTAACCCCGGGATTGATTTTGATTTTGTAAAAAAAATATAAGTTATATATATAATATTTTATATAAGTTATATATATATATATATAATAAGTTAAATGTCGTAAACCGAAGCAGTATATATGTTTTATTTGCAAAATAAATATTAGAAAGCTGTCCACAGTGACTATTCCACGTGGAGGAAGTCGAGGCCAAAAGCTAGTATAAAATAAGTTTAATCTTTTGACATGACTAAAGGGCTAAGAAAGAACTACACTTCCCGTTCCCTAAAATGAAGAAACTGATATCAAAGCTAACTTTATAGTAATATCAATGGTAATCAGTTTTTCTTTTGATATGTCCTCAACATGAGAAGGGATGAGTCAAGTTTTTTTATGAGATCGAGTTCGAAGTGTTAACAGTACTTTAGTGTCATCTGGCAGGAGTGTGTTGATGGGACGCGAGAGATAATCGTAGTGGCATGACATGCAAGGTGCAATTTTTATTTTCAGTATTTCCTCCAGGGCCTGAAGATAGATGCAGGGAGTTCAGTAATCTAAGGAATCTGTAAACATACATTACACGAGGCATTTCCAGATACTCTGTATGAGCATTACGTATGTTTGTTTACATAGCATTTCATCAAGGACATAAGAATTAAAACAAAACATTTTTCTAAGTAGTGTCTCTATTTACAAAAAATGTTTTGACTAATGACTGCCGTATTCCTAACTTAACCGGACTTGAGCTTAGTTTAGTTAAAACATGTAAATTTATTGTCAAATAATTTGTTTGACACAGAGAGACGCTATCCTTATTAATGTGAGTAGTTTTTGTACATATATGTATACGACATATATATTATGTACAGCGATCCTTCAGATAATTTAAGTCAATTTAGACAATTGAGAGGTACCCAAGAGAGAACACCCCTATACGTTTTGGAAAGAGGATAATTTCCTGTTGTAAATTATATCAATTTTTATTGTTGAGGCACTTAAATGTATGTACGTTTAGAATAATAAATATAAAACTAGATTTATGCGTTAATCTATCTACAAATATAATAAAAATGTAACTGATCGGTGTCTGTACCTGGAAAATATATAAAAAATAATAACAATTATAGAGTGTATTTATCGACGCAATAGAACTTAAAAACAATAATTGTTAGATTTATTGTTTGTTTGTTTATTTGTTTCTCCGTTTGTCGGGTTATCTGTGAGTTTGTACACGGTAATCTCAGAAATGGCTAAACCGATTTGTGTGCGGTTTTAACTAATGTGTTGTGGCTTCATTTAATATTTAGTGTTTGCTTCATTTCAATCAGTGCACAAGTAAAAAAAAGTTATATCAATTTAAAACATCACGTCAAACATTTCTGTAAAAAAATGCTTTAATTGAACTGTATAGTTGAGTTGGCTGAAACTTTAGTTTACTGTCCTACAATATGCTATAAAAAACGATGGTTTAAAGATATTACAATGTATAAAATTGACATTTTATAAATGCTAATGTAGCTTAACCTCTGTTTTGTACCATCAATTGTGCCAAACGTGGTTCTACTTTTTGTTTTGGTGTAGTACCTACTCGTATATAAATATTTATAAACTGTTGGATTAATAAGTCGTAAGTTAACTGTCTCCTTTTTGTTACGCATTTTGCTAGGTTAAGTTTTAAGTGTAATAAGTTATTTTTTTCTTCCTTTGTCATACGTATATGAAAATTAATTTCCAATTATTAAAAAAAAATATTGTATTTATGCACGTGATAAGAAATACATGTTTGTTGTAGCGTTTTAGAAATTTTGACCTGTGTGGAGATGAAAAATAGAGGAAGATTTATACGGAGGTTCGTTATTATCAAGATAAAATCATGAAAACCTAAATTTAAAATAATTTTTGCATATGTAAAAAGAATTTTAGAATATGCTAGTTCTATATGGTTGACTGACCGGTTGGCGCAGTGGCAAGACACTTGCCTTTCGCGCCGCAGGTCGTGGGTTCGATTCCCACCCAAGACAAACATTTGAGTGCATGAACATGTCTGTTTGTTTTGAGTCTGGATGTAAAGACCACCGGAGGACGGGCAGCAGCATCCTTTTCTTAGAACGGTGGAATATACTGCGATCGCCAACCCGCCTGCCAAGCGTGGTGATTATGGAACATTTCCCCCCAATGATGCGAGTAATGGGGGAGGCCTGTCCTGCAGTGGACGATTATAGACTGAGGTGGATGGATTGTGGTGGATGGTGGGATATGGTCACCTCATTATGCGATTCACATAACTCGCTTGGATTAACAATTCAGGTAAAATTGTATGATTGTAGAATACTGTGTATATTCACCAAAAACTTCACAATTATGGAAAATGACCTTTCCTCCTTTTCCAACACAAAAGTTTCCACAAATTATTAATTTTTGAGAAAAAATAAATAAAACTTTTGCAAATTATATTATTTATTTTATGTCTATCTTGTTTATTGGTACCAAAGCACTTTTAAAAACAAAATCGTACAATCTATTTTGTCTGATAATTATGTTGATAGTTGTGTCAGAATCGACATAGTTGCGTTGATCCGCACGGGATTATTTGTCGTTTTCCTATTCCTACATTCTTATATTCGATTAGTTGCTCATCGCCTTTTCACCTTTTCATCTTTTTTATCTATTTTTGTTACGATTGTGTACGCCTTCAATGGTATTGTATAATTGCAATTCATATCAGGTATATTTATTTGTTTTAGCACAACCTTATATCTATACATCAACATATCATTTATAACTTAATATTGTAAGTATACAAACAACTCGTGCTTTCAGTAATTTTAAAGTGGATAGCTGTTGTTGACATGAATTTAATTTTTAAGATGTTATATCACAATTTATTTAATTATTATAATAATATTTTAATTACACTCGTAGCCGTCCCGAATTGATAAAATAAAAATAAATAATGAAAACATTTGTTTGTCTGTCCGTTTATAAGATATAGTCCTATCCTATAGTCCGTTCATAAGAATGATAAATTTAAAAATACATACATGTAAGCTCTGCCAAGATCTTGACCTAATTAACGCTACAAATGCTTTTCGCTATTATAAGGTCTCTCTTTTTAAAATGATCTTAGACGCCAAGAATTTATCACGAAAAAGATACATTGACATTATTAGTGATATTTTAAGAGTGACGAAATTTTTGCATGTGCCAAAATTTGGGGGTATCGACCTCTTCTCCGGGAAAAACAAAACTATTTGAAAAGTTCAAACTCTGTGTGCTATAAGTTTCAACATTTAAAACTCTAAAGTTCTGTTTCTAGGAAGAACTATAGGGCTAATTTGCTGAGGCGAAAGGCGAACGTGCACCTTTAAAAAACATGCTGTTTAATAATATTTTATCATGCCTTTTAAACTACTACAACCGTATCGTAGTGTCGAGGTTAATACATAGTTTTTACCGAAACACCTGGCTTTAACAGTTACATCGACAAATACTAGCCTGATATAATTGCGAAGGCTACTAGTTCTCGTCTGACTGGTATCATCTAGTCAGTGTGATTCTCATCCCTTATTAAGGTGGACAGCTAAGTCGACACAAGGTAATTCAGTGGTTTCTCAGACAACTGTGATTTATACATCTATCTACCGTTGTTTTTTAATCCGAGCAATCGGTCTTAAAAGTTTATCTTTTTAAAATTAAAAAGTAAGCATAGGTAACTGAGGTCCTTGGTGAGAATTTTCAATTTTAATTTTAACCTAATATATTGTCCCCATAGCAGCGACAGCCGTTGTATGAATGGGCTGGCTTGACTGGTGAAATTCCACGACACACAGAAGATTGGCGTGAAGTAGTGGTATTTTTTGCTTCTGCGTTCCATCTGATGAGTGAGATGCGGGAGACCTAATCACTAATCACTTTCCTCCTCTTCTTTTCCTAATCCACATCCCTATCCCTGTTTTAAAGACTGGAAATGCATCCCCAACTCATTTAATTTTTGCGGATGTCATTAAACATCACGAGGATCGTTTGCTAGGTTGTCTTCTTCCATAAATAACAAAAACATATATCCTAAACAACTCCATATTGAAAAACTCTACGATATTCGTAAGTACGTTTACTGATATGTAATTGGCGCCAACATAGATACAGCAATGTCGAAGTAGCACGACAATGACCTTAGCGGAAGCTATTGTCACGCCCGCAGACACTCACAATGCCCTCCCCCCTTTAGTGACGTCACAAATAAACACTGATAGTAGCAATTAACACAAATCCATTACACAGTTTAAAAGGAAGCGATGAAGAAGTAAGTGGGACGTAAAATAGCGGCTTTTCAACTAAACATTTTACTGAGCACTGACCATATGTTAGAGTATACTGTAGACAAATATTAGGATTCCTATTTGTTACATTATGAAACTTGTATTCATATTAAAGTAAAATGTTTGTGACGTTTTTCAAAAACTGCAAATGTTGTTGTTACGTGCTTGGTCAATTCTCAGTATAGAAAAACGGATAGCAGAAAAACGGACGGCCGTCGGTATCTCTATCAGGAACGTGAAATTTAGCAATGCGTTTGAGGTGACGGTTGTGTTTCGAATAAAAATCCCCTCCTCCCCCATCAGTTTTGGTTGATTTTACTCGGTAATCGGACTCGCCATATAGTATATGCGCAGGCATTTCGCCACTTTAAAAAAGAAACATAGCTATATCTTCTGCTCTTCATCTATTTGTGATTATGTTAAACGGGATATGGTTCACTAGGAAACTAGGTACCCATTATAATCTTGCATACAGACGTCAAGAATTTGTTCCGATACTTTGCTGAACGCAGTAGAAACTATTCAAATAGTACGAATGCGAGATACATATATTAACAAGAAAAGGACGAAGACAGCCATTTGTCAAAACGTTCAATGGTAGAATGGAGATGGCAGAATTAAGTAATGAAATTTATGGTGTATATTCACTCAATAAGCAAGCTCTTAATTTCAAGACGAATAAACGAAGATTAAAAACGTTTCGTCGAACATCAGGTACATATCCACAACAAAAGTTAGTATAAACATCTTATGACTAGTAAGTTTTTGTAAGATTTAAATTCTAGACTAGATGATATTAGCAAGATATTGTAGACATGATCTCAAACTGGGTTACAATATTGCCTTCTAAGATATTAGGATAGGATATACTTGGATTATTATTCAGTGTAATTACATTTTAAAAATAAATTAACATCAAAGAACGAAATTTACATAATTCCCATTAGATTAATACGTAACTTATATGAAAAGCGTATCCTAAACTCGATGCTCTATTTAACCCATTGTGGCGCTGGGCAGGTCTGATGAGTCAAGTGCAGGAGCGGTCGTCTGGAACGCGCTCACTGCGAGCCCCGAGCGTGGAGGTAGCACACGTGCGTCCAGACTTTGCTTTTGTGTGCCCGCGCCTTTATCTAAGCGAAACTAGTCGACGCACCAGTATAGTGTTGATGTATCAATGTATTTAGTAACAGTGAGAGTGAGAATATACAAATTATGGCTCTCACGTTAATATTAGTAAGTATTAATGTTTTTTTTTATTTTGTATATTAACGAAAACAATGTCACATTAGATTTTAGGGCAACCGATGTGTAAATATTGAGTAGTTACATATTTTACAAAATTATTTTAATTACTTTTTTTAATACAAATATGTTAATGTGAGTATATTTTACTAGTATAATTTCTTGTCACTCGATGTGGTTCTATCAAAAATATATAAATTTCGTTAAAGTCGTTTTTCATTGAAACGTTAGTTTAAGCAAGTTTTTTTTTTAAGTTGTAATACGTATATTTGTTTACTGGCATTTATTTTAATTAAAGAAACACACCATCTTATTTAATTAAATATATTTTTAAAGAGTTAAAACGAAGAAAGACCTTATAACAGCATATTTAAAGAGAAAGAGGCGTCCAGTTATTTTGGTTAAAAGTTTTAAACAATGAAACCCACTTGCTCACTGAAGCGCCAACAACAATGTCTTCGTACTGACGAAATATACAGACATAATTAGAAATATGTAAATTTTAACTAGATAAAAAGTAGAGTATTAAATATTTTTATTAACCCTTTTGGACTAGATAGACTAGAGCTTAATTAATTTGTTATAAAACGTGCCGTGACTATAAATGACTAATGAATCAAATTATATAAATTTAAGGTCGGTTTTGTTATACTTAAAAGAGAAGAATTGTATGCAGTATATAGGCAAGCTACAATACTTCCATGAGATTTTGACTTAATAAAAGAAACTGTCAAGACAATATCTTAGAGTGTTAGACTAACGACAACAGCAGCAACCATGAAGACTATCCGATTTTTAAATTTGGAACAAGAAACAAATGTTTATGTTTCTTGTTCCAAATTTGAAAAATTTCATTGATAACGGTTAGGCGATTTAGGAGATTAGCATGGACAGACATACATATTGTGATGTTTATCTGTTTATTTTATTGTCCACTTACTAGAATAAAGAAGAAAGATTATCTCTTTGTTTATAAATAAAAGATGTTTGTTGTATAGTACGTATTAATAATATCTTTACTAATATATGTAAAACGTTCATTTTGTAGAGAGCCTCCTTTATTAAACCAAAGAGCTCTTAATCTGCCGGGCTCGTTAAATCTCTAAATTAACGCAACGAGATGATTCATGGAATAAATTGAACGACCGAGCATTTAGTTAGCAGTGACGTGAAAATAAACATCTTCTCTTATCTTTATCATGTTATCATTTTTATCGCACTGACGAATCTGTAAAATTTCATACATGTATTTTCTTTCATGTCAGTTCGCTTTTATTATTGGTAATTTAGAGACGTGACGTGTATCATAAATCTAAATATATTTATATAAACAATTACGAAAGTGTATTTTCTTTTTTTCTAAATTTGTGTTACAACATGTTTTCTTTTCTCTTTAGCAATATGATGTGGTGGAAATAAGTGGCAAGAATTTTAATGGATGTGAATTTAGAAAAAGATTTTTAACAGGTATACGTTTTAAAATCGTTTATATAGATGTGAAAATCGAAACTATCAGGTTATTGTATTATAAAAGGGAATGTTACACGCTGTAAGAACTCAAGCGATCATAATGACATTTTGTTCACACCTTGTCAGATGTACGAAAAAGGATATAGGAAATAATTTTATAAATAAAAAAAATCATTGTTTTTGTTTATCAAGTATTTCAGGATATTAACGCGTGGGTATAAGGAGTTGTTTTATCTATTTATTTGACAATTAAAAGGTTTGATTCATAATCTTCTATTAAAGGGAACGTTGTTTTCTCTGGCATCGCGCCAAACTCGAAGCTGTTGAATTCCGGCAAGTTCAGAATTAAAAAGAGATTCAGGTCAGCCGTCGTTCAGATGGCTGTCGCTAATTTTAGTACATATTACTTGCATTTTCCGCATTTCATGTTTTCCATAACTATCTTTAACTGAGAACGTTCTTAAAACAAAGCCACAGCTTAAAATGGCATTTTATAATCATTATTTATAATGTACCAATACATTTTAAATAATGAGTATAAACTTTTTTTATTGTTATAAGTGTTATTGTAATATAATACAAATCGTACAATTAAGCAAAATTGTTAAATTTTCTTTGAGATAATTATTGAAAAGTCCCTGAACCATGTCCTTTTCGAGCAAGACGATTATTGAATTTTAAATTACTGTGCATGTTAACCATAAATTATGATGGTATATAAATCGCGATATCTCCGTCTTTCTGTAATTTCAATTATATTCGATTCGAAAACGATTTTTCTTGCTATGGTTTTTTTGAACGACCGTAAAGTCATGTATAGATGTATGTTGTAAGAATATTG
>DWLR01000138.1:0-35322 GCA_018246295.1 Papilio alexanor hazarajatica | reverse complement strand
ATCAATTAATTCTTAATTATTTTAATAGCAGCCAGCAACCAATATCGGAGACACTGAAGTTTTCAGCCTCTATGTTGAAAAGCAAATTGGGAAATTGTTTTTCGGGCTTTGCATAAAACTCTTACTAATCTCCTAAATTATTAAATGAACCAGGACATGGGAAAACTTTTAAGTTTAACTAATTTTATTATTTTGAACATTAACATAAACATTATTTATCGGTCAGGTCTTGCATCAGTATTATTTTTGTTAAGGTTCATAAGTATCACCAAAGTTACGAATTAATCGAAATTTAAACGTAAATAAAGTTTCTTTTGCGTAGTAATACGGACCATCTTGTTAACGCTCATTAAATTACCTAAAAGCATTGACGTAAAATGAATTTAAAACAGTGAAAATCTTTAATTACATCCTTAACATTTGACCCATGTACTGATATTTATAATATTGTGCCTGGATATTCAATGTCAAAATAGGTTCAGTCGATATGGTGATAATATTTATTTGGTGTTACATTAAATATTTTGTCATGGAAGCATGACCCTGGGATCAGATCTAAAGACAAACAAGGAAGGACAAATAACATAAAACTTACAGCCGTAGGCGCCTTGATCTTGATGATTTTGGATAGTGAATTATCATCCGATGTAGGGATTTAGCTATAGGTACTACGGTAATAGGTTTTCGCGCAACTTATTGTGTAGCACCAATATACTGCAGTTGCTCTAGTGTTAAGGATGTCTGTGGGCGTTACTGGTCACTTTATAATACATTAAGGTTGAAATGAATTCGCATTCGAAATGGTTTGGTTTGGTTGTTGGTTGGTCAATCACTGTTTTTTTTTTAAACAAACAAACAAGATTTTTCTTCTCTATTAATATTGTGTAGATATGACGAACTTATTTCCAAAATATTTTCAATTATTGAATAAAAGCAATCGAACAGGAGATATTTCTAGAAGCGTAGATATACTTTCTAGTGTCGAGTTGCAAGATGCGGTTATCTCGCGCGTGCATGGTGTAAACAAGTCGATGCTATTAATAAAGTCCAAGCAGTAACTTGACTGATATTCTAGAATATCGGGCCATTTAGAAAACTTGTAGCCGGTCTCGAACAACAGGAAGTGATGCTATCTGCATCCGTAGTGTGTTGATAAAGAGAAATTGCTCATTTTGATCCTTTCTTCGTACATAAAGACATTTGTTCCCCTCTAATTAACATAATTGCGACACACAACTTTCAAAAGGTGTTTGAAAGATGATAGTGATTGTAGACAAATCAAAACTTTAGTCTATATTAACATATCTTCAAAGAGGTTTCTGATTTATCATATTCTAATAAGAAATGAAAATGCGTAAACAACCTGATGTAAGTGCACAACTGCGTATCAGTATATCAGTATCGTATGCAACAAGGAGAAGAATTACAGATGCACTGACAACTTTTTTAAATAAAAAAAGAGAATGAATAGGGACGGGGATGAGGCCCACGGTACGCCTTTCATTGGATACAAAATACAACATTTAAACGGTATTGTGTGAAGTTGGTCCATAATTATCAGGCGATTGTTTGAAGTTCTATAGTTTAAAAAAAATACAATATTTTAAAGATTCCGTTTTAAAAAGAGTATGAGAATATTCTTTCACTTTAAGGTTATAAAAATGCATAGCGATAATCATACTCTTGTGTTTGTCATATAATTCTGTACCTACCACTTTGAGGATGAAAAGCAGCGCAGTTATTACGCACATTTTTATACCGACTTCAAAACTTCAGGTGCACCCGAATTTAGGACCTTCCTCTTTCGTGCTAGTGAGTATTATTAACATTTTTCATCATAATAAGAAGGATATAGTCCATGGCGACAGTTTAAGAACGGTAAGTTTAGGGTCAAAATATGTTTCATGTCTTAGAATAACTAATACTACTTGCTAAAATGCCACCTTGTATAAAAATGTCATATTTATTTACCTAAGTATGATTATGACTCAGCAAAAAATGCAACGTCATTTGTTTAATACTTTTTTTTCTAGGTACTGACACATCAGTTACTAAGGGATTTAGTAAATTATCCGAAAAATGTGATGCAATTGAGACGATAGTGTACTAATGACAAAGTTGTGCAATGTTCGATAAAAATGGCAATTAAAATGATTGCGAGCCAGGGTATCGAATTGTAGAGGTTGGTAGGGGCTGCAAAATTTTAATGGCCTCGTTCTTTCTTTCGTATGGCACTGGCGGCCAATGTGTAAATCCGTCACTGGCCAATTGGGTTAAGAGTTGAGTAAACAAATGGCTATAAAGTGATAACAACTTTTTAAACAAAACGTGACCGCTGAGAATTTAAAATGCGTTTAAAACAAAAACATTTAGGTTCATTGACTTAAGTTACACGCAATTAAATGGCAATACTATTTTTAGGTAATACAAAATATCTACCGGGAAAAATTACAAGATGAAAAGATTATTAAAAGTATCATGATATATATTTTGCACGTTGCCACTTCTTCTACTCGTCTAATGTGATAAGAGGTCAATAAACTTGAATCTAATTGAATTGTCCTTCTCAATCGCAAGAAATTTCTGAAATAATTTATTTTATACGAAGGGAGACCTTGATTTGAACCTGTTTAAAAAAAACGTATTATTAACTACTTATTTGTGAAACATTACAGATTATATTATGTTATGAGGACAAAGATTTATTAACGTTTACACGGAACTCTTCCAAAACGTACAACAGTAGACCAATATCTAGATATTAGTACTACCTAGCTTAAATTCATTGCATAAAATGCCAACCCCATTTTATGCAATGAATGAAAGCTGTAAGATCAAAATTGATCATGTCATTATATGTTATTACAATCAACATTTTATTGCTTGTAATCTGACAGTAATGATTGGTAATAAATCTGTTTTAAAAATAGAATTGTTTTTCCAATCGTTTATCAAGTAAAAAAAATATATCGTTTCTTGGTAACCGTCAAAGCATATCGGGCTTTTTTTCCTTTGAGATGCTAAAGTGGTCTGCTTAGTTACAAGATAAAAGTTTTGTAAACATAATTAAAATTTTTAAATGTTCCGAATCACGTTACTTCGTAGTGCATGTATATGGACTATATAATCGTGAATTCTTACTGTACATGCATGACAATTTCAACTGTGCACGTGTTCAATCTGACGTGTCGTATCCTATATAAAATAGATGAAGCTCTAATCTAAATATAATACGATGCAAGATGAAAAGATATAGACCATTGCACATAACTTACTTTAATATTTATAGGAGATAATTTAAAAATCGATAAGTCCGACTGACTGAACCGAAGAGAATACGAATCGAATAACACTTCACTTTTCAAATTCATTCCAGCTGTTTACATACTCACATACGCGCGAAAAACATTACAATGGGTCGGGTACAACATTACAGTCGGGTGAAAACCATAGATTAAAGAGAAGGAGAACGACCGCTACGTGCTAAAGCGTTAGCCCCCGCCTGACCCTGAAAATTTTTAGAATTTATAATTCATTTTTCGACCACCAGCCGCGCTGCTGTCGGTAAGTAGTATCTGCGAAGAATTTTAAGAAGTTTGTGAGTAAAAGTAGATGAAGTTAGTCGAATAATGTACAAATTTTCTTCCCGACATTGGTGAGAAAATAAACGTGCTCCGTAATTTTTTGATTGTTGACAAAAAGAAATATATAAAACCTATATTTTGAATATAAAAACTGTAAAGAGTACGAGTTAAAAACAAAAATAAATGAAAAAAAAAATCACATAAAAATGTCTCCATTTTCAATACCCGAATAAATTGATTATTTATCTTACCAAAAAAAATACTATATCCATTTATATTAAACAATAATCGATCATTTCAAATTAGCTCACCACAGCCCGCTTTTATTGAGACAACTTCGCGATTGCAACGGCTACTTTGTCTATATTTCTATAAAACTTTTTTCTATAGCGATCGTTCTCCTAACCTCTAGTTGGAAAAAAGTTGACTTTCCACCAGACCAGAAAGAAATCTCGCGGAGTCTAGAAGTTTCCATAGACACTTTTTGGACGGCGGTTCGATAATTGGACAAAAATTTAAAGTAAATTCCAAGTCTCTCAAATTTTATTGTAATCGATTAAAAAAAATGATTAAAGATTTTTAATTTAAATCGGAAGTAGGTATACCAAACAGTATTAAGCCAAAAGGCTTAACTCGCGACACTTTTATGATTGTACCTATAACACGTATAAATTTCTAAAAAAGCCAACGCTATCAACAGTATTCGAAACCGGGTCACTAGATTATACGACTGGCCATTCAAACATTCAAATTTAATGTTTGTGTTGTGCCTTCCGGATTTTATTTATAATTATTTTGATGACAACAATAAATTTATTATTGCAAAAGGAAACAAACCTACAATTAATCTACATTAGCGTACTAAAGAAAGATGTTATTAAGAGTGCCCTCTACGGACAAGCTGAATGTATCAGGACCATCCCAAATGGTCATCCATAATCTTAACTTTATTTATAAAATAAATATATTACAAATTATGTCCCAGTTTTTTTATTATATTTACACTTCAAAATTGATTGTTTTGCTTTTTTTACTCAGTATATTAAATCTAAATGTGTTAACATTACTTGATTACACACAATTAAATTAAACTAAAATATTATATAACTACCCCCCCCCCCCCACTTAAACTTTGTAATAACGATTTCATTATTAATTTTTCTCAAAAGCAATATATTAATTGAAAACTAAAAATAAATAATTTACATTGAAATACATTCGAAACAATAGTTTTGTTTTAAATAAAACACGTGTTACTACAAAAAAATTGAGAAAAAGAGAAACATTTAGATCTTGATCAAGACAGAAATTAATAATTTATTAAATGAAAAAATTAAGAAATAAAATATTTGTCTATAATGTTTGGTTTGTTGATCGGTTCAACTTTGGTTCTTTTCCCAAAATTGAAAAATATAAAACTCTTCAATGTTTATCGTCAAGGATTGAGTGTGTGTTAAATAGACAGAAATCATAAAGTATAATGAAGAATGTATTACATTAAAGATACGTGCACGAAAGTTCATATAAAAAATACAAATTAACAGAATAGCAGCGTTAACAACAAAATTATTTAATTTACACATTTGCAAAAATTAAGGTCTAGGTACATAACTGAATTTCGATTCAAAATTTGACCTTTAAGTCAATTTTAACACAAAAAAAAAACTAAAGTTTCTCATCTGAACATAAGCTCTCCCCAAACTTATCAAAGTAATCATTGCTACATAAAACATTTAATGATTTAAGGTAATGACAGAATCTGTTGTTTCTCTTGTTACTCAAATCAGTTTTTGTCCGTTCTATTCTGCATATATTGCGACAACTTGGCCAATAGTCCAAGGAAACTGCTTTACGGTCCAACGTGGCAGAAGGATTTAAGTAACTAGTCAAGCTCTTATGTCGATTTAATATTTTGTCACGTTCTCTGAAAAAAAAAAAAAAAGAAATCCAATTAAAAAAAACGACCAAAATCATTTAAATGACATGAATCTATAACTCTAAGCAAAAATTTCATGAGCTATAATTTCATCCTTTCCTATTCTACATTCCATTATCTATCCTCATACACAAATCCTGACAAGGCATCTCCAACATATCATATCAGGCAACTTGCTTGCTCTTGTACTACAAATCATTAAAATGTAAAAAAATTCACAGTACACGTTTTTGCCCCTTATTTTGATATAAGTATTTTCTCTATCCCTTATGATTATTGAACATCCATGGGAATGCATTAGTACACAAGAAAGGTCATTGAACCTACTCAGTACTGGCAAAAGACAATCCTCTGATCTCCAAGCAAGCTGCACAAACATGCAATTACGAAAATATTTGAAAAACATTGTTCTGGCATATGTCTCTATATTCATAAATCTTCACATGTATTAAATATTTTAAACATGTTTCAAATTTTGAATTATATAAAAATTATAAAAACTCACCTTTGCAAAGTCAAAGAAGGAAACTGTATATCAGTTATGTGTTCACATTTTAATATTTTTTGTGCATACTGAATGCTGTCAGTCATTAAAAAATGTGATATGTCTTGTCCAACTTCAGAATTTCTATTGTAACTCTCAAAATTTTCGCTTTCAAGCAAACTAGCACTTTCAGGAGAAAACCATGGCTTGGATGTAATATTAGCATGTAATTCTGCTGTAGTATTTTCAAACATATCAACAACTGAAAGTGTATCAATTGCTAATGACATCATTTCTAATTTCAATTTATCATTTAGAAGATTCTCAGCTTCCTTTGTACCAGATGTTCTTATATCATTCAGATTAAAATTTAAAAATTGTGGTAAACTCCACCATACATTATATGTCAAAAATGGTGAGGGATTATGCATATTTAACAGCTTATCCAGAAAATACTGAATCCTTGAATTACAAATAGAAGTTGAAGTTCTATTTTCAACTTCGTCTTTTACAGCCCATGACATACTTGAACCTTCATCATCCCCTGCATCTATGAAATCATTTTCTTGAGATGCATTCTCCTGTTTTAAAATATGTCTATGCGATGTCATGTAGAATTGCAAACAGTTAATAGTTTTTCTGATATCGCCTTTAAAAAAATCTAAAAATTTAGCTCCTAGTCCTGGATAGCAAATGCTACTATCAGCTAAGCACATGATGTCAAGCCACATCCCTAGCATTCTAGGAAGAAAAGGCTGCAGATTTATAACTTGACTGTACTTTAAAAATTTTTGCAAATGAGGGCAATGCACTGATTCAGTAATTAAAATAACTGGACGTTTAGAACTATGTACAAGTTGAGCAATTGCTGAACAGAATCCATCATCTTGCTCAAAAACTACATCAGCATCATCAATCAGAATAAGAGACATGACAGTCCTCAAGCTCTCTTGACTTGAAAATGGTTCACTGTTAGAATCTTTCTTAGAAGTAAGAGACTTTTGTGACAGATTCTCAAGAATCTGTTTTTTTGGTCTTCCACGTTTTTTAATTTGTGGTATTATGTTAGTATCAGTGTCTACTGACTTCTGAGAACTTTCAAACCCATCCCTCTGTCTGTCTACTTTATGGGACTGGGTGGCTTCTTGTAAATCTTGCAGCATTATTTTACCAGTTCTCTTGCTGCTAGCGTTTACTTCAATTACCTTAATTGATAACTCTGATGCAACAGCATATACGCTGGATGTTTTGCCACTTCCAGTCTTTCCGGTTAGTATAAGCAGATTATTTCTCATTCTTTTTACATCTCCACTGTCAGTATCTGAATAACAAAAGTCAGATGAATCTGAATCCTTTTGTTCTGGTACATCATTTTCAGTCCAAGAAATTAACCACTTCCTCAGTTCTTTAATACTATCAAAGTTGCCTATAATTTGTTTTGTTGACGTTGCTTTATATTTATCTGTCCATTTTAATTTGTCTGGATTATCATTACAGGTATCCAATATACCATTGACTATTTCTACACTACTATCTAAGTAAGTACATTGTGAATCTCCAATTTCTCCTCTACTTTTAGCTTTTAAAGAATGATAGGTGCGATAAACAGGGAATTTTGAATAAAGGTTTTTCATTGTTTTTAAGAGGGTTTTAACACTATTTTGAAAATCAAGTGTAACATTATGATTTGTTGTGTTTAATCTAAGTAAATTTTTAAATAAAACAGGTGGAACATTAGTTACATCTGATTCATTATCACAATGTAACAGTTGTAAAGATAGTATGGTGCTTGGTTTAACATGAGTTGGATTAATCTGTTGAATATGAACTACTGGTTGAAAACTATTGATACTTGGTGCACTAGTATCCTGTCGTTTTTTATTCTTCTTTACATGATTTGGAATACCACTATGCAGAAATTCTTGTTTAGCTTTCAGTTCTTCAGCAGTCAGTTGTGGCTTTGGGGTAAATATTGGGGCTAATTTTAATGACTTCTTAACTGGTATGTTTACTGGTGAAATACTCTTTTTTGTAAATGCTTTCTTTGGATGATTTTTTGTACATTTATTTAATGTTAAACTCTTCTTTTGCATTGTGTCTTCATTATTAATACCCTGTGTTTGTTCAACATTTGTTACAGAGCCCTTTTTCTTTTTTGGTGTGAAAATATGAAATTCTTCATCCGAACTTGATGATAAAGGATTATTATATTTAATTGGTTTCCTAGTATTTCTTTTTGGCCTGGAATCGGTTGATGTCACTTCTACAGAGTTGGCAGATTCACTTTCATTAATATGTTTTTTTCTTTTGCGTTTTTTCCTGTCTTTAATAATTTCTGTAAACTTAAGATTTTGAGATGGTGATAGGACATTTTTTGTTTCATTGGTCTTACTTTCATTTGTCAATACTGGAGTAACATCAGCAACATTTTTATCTTGTTTAATTTTCTTTTTACTTTTTGATGTAATTTTCACTTTAATAATTGATTGTTTATCTACACTACCATCATCATTTTCATTGAGGACAGATTCACATTCTGTTTCTTTTGTAACTACATTGAAATAACAAAGCATATTCTCTTTTTTCCTCAGTGATGGTGATAATTTCTTCAGAAAATCCATTTCTTCTTTAGATATATTATGATTAAGAGTATCTGACAGACAGGCATTAAGAAGAGTATCTGATTTTGAATTGTTCAAAGAATCATCTTTGCTGCTAACAATTTGAGTCTTAGAAGGTGTTTGATTTAATTTTACGTCTTTTGGCTCAGACAGATACTTACTATTCATACTTTTACTTGAATGTGAATCAGGTTTTAATATCATATTTTTTAACCTTTCACCTCGTTTCACCAGTTCATTTTTAACATATTTTTCCCTAGATTCCTCCTGTTCCTGTTTCTTTAAAGCTCCTTTAGCCTGAGCCATTTTCTTAAGTGACATAGTCCTTTTGATTTTGAGCTCCTTCTTTTCAGTCACTTCTTGTAATTCACATTCTTCAAATATCCTATCCTTGCCTGGAGAATTAGACCCAATAACTTTATTGCGTGAATCCATAAGTACTTTAAAGGCATTTGTTTGATTTTTCAGATTTGAAGATTGTGTGGGACTTATAGATTTTGGATCAAGTTGAGACTTTGTTTGCATAACATCTTTTTTTCGCTTACTCGTTATACAACTTTGCTTGACTTCAGATTTTTTTAACTTACATTTCGTGCCAGCAGCAGTGCTCATTTCTTTATTAGTAGACTTAATAATTAACGAAGAAATAAAGGTCTTTGACACATCTAGAATTTCTTGGTCTTCTTCTCCATGTTTCCTGAGCTTATATTTTTTAAGTTTTCGCTTAAGAGTTCTGTCACATTGAGGTTTTGAAATGTCGTCCCTACATCTTAATACAACTCTAACCTTGTGCTTTATGTTATCATTTAACGTTTTGGCTTCTTTTTGTTGGCTTGTTTTTTCGACAAATACAGTGTTTACACAAATTGACATTACTATGCACACCACGAAAGCTGTGCAATTGATAGTATTTTTATATTTTAGGTATCATGTGAAATTTTTTTGTTCAATTGAGGCATTTTAAAGTACTTGCCAACAAGCGAAAGTTTAAATATGTTTTATCACATTTTAACAATCATAACGTCTTAAGCATTTAATAAATTACTGACTAGAATCTTAAAAACTGACCTCAATCCTTTACTGTTAGTAAAATACAAAACAACAATCGTGTAAAATTTGGCGCCTTCGTTTACGAAAGCCTCGCATTGACAGTGAAATTTTTAATGTCAAGAAATCAAATTCGTTTCGTTTGGAAACACTACTTTGTGTTCAATTTATTTGTACCTCGTTTAAATAATCGTAAATTTTTAGATAAGGCTTTTAAATAAATTTAAAGTTCAAAAACATTACTACAATAATTTTGTACTCTATGCTAAAAACATTCTGTTTTAAATTTATTTTGGAACCATTGACATGAAATAGTCACAATTATTTCATGTATTCATACGACATTTTATATTGAGAAGTCGAATTAAGATTCTTGTATTGATAAATGGACAAATGTATTAAAAATTATAATATCTTCATCACTAAATTTTCATATTATCTTTTTTGTCACTTTTGACAATCGATTTGAGTAAGATCTCTTGTTCCAAGAGCATTGAATTTTTGGCTAGTAGAATTTTCTCATTATCTTCCGAAATCTTATAAAAATGTCCTCGAAATCACTTGCTAATCCTTTTATTCGTCATGTTACGGTAAGTACAAAACTTGGTATTCATATTTCAACCTAAAAATTTTAAATTTAATTTGAATTGATTCCTAATGTCAAACCCCTGTTATGTAAAACCATTTAATTCCATTTTTTAATATACTTAGATCAATCGTATCTTTTTCTGAATTTTAGAGCAGGGGATATGCGCAAACTGCTCCAGCCGTAAAGACCGAGGCTAGACTTCAAACAAGTGTATTACCAAATAAAACATTTGTGGCTGCGCTCGACAATGGATCACCCGTTACTCGCCTTACGATAGCTTTTAAGTAAGTAATTACGTGTTGCTTATACTAATAATCTACACTCACTACGGCTACACTCTAATAATCCCTATATTTCAAGCATAAACCTGTGCCTATATTGTATTCTCTAGAAAATCTGTAGACAGTAAATATTTCTTTATTACAGAGCAGGTTCCCGCTATGAACCCCAGACTGAGCTTGGTCTTGCCCACGTTCTACGTTCTGCGGCGGGTCTTTCTACAAAAAATGCGAGTGCATACATGATCCGTAGACAGCTCACACAAATTGGTGCCTCTTTCACGGCATCAGGAGACCGTGAATTTATTTACTACACTGTTGAAGTAAGGCTAAGAAAATAATTCCTAATTCTATTATCCCTGTCGGAAGGTCGGTAGACCTTTTTATGCCAATAATTTTATTGAAACTTTCACCGAAATTAATAGCTTGATGGTGATGGTGGTGATCAAGTAAAACATAATTTACATCCATTTAAGATACTTTAATGTTTAAATAATCCTCACTTCCCTTTTTAGGCTTCTCAAGACAACTTGAAAACAGCATTGGAGTATCTTAACAAGATAGTATCAAACCAAGAGTTCCATCCTTGGGAGCTGACTGACAATCTGCCACGTCTGAGATATGAGATTGCTGCCCTGCCACCTCAGGTAAATTAAATATTGAGTTATATATGTGTATATATATAAAAATTTATATAAATATATAAAAGTTAAGATGGATGGACAACATCGAATGAGACCTTAGAAACATCGGCATCAAGAGCTGGAAGCAAAAAGCTCAAAGTAGACTGGCATGGAGGAAGTTACTGGACCAGGCCCCCCCTGACTGTTGTAGAGCCTCAGATGATAATATGTATACACATATATTTATATATATGTATATATATGACGTTTGTGTCTTACTGCTTAAGTTTAAAAGAAACTATCTATGTGTAGGTGCGTGCTGTAGATCTGTTGCACAAGGCTGCATACCGTCGCGGACTTGGCAATTCTCTATTCATTGCCCCCAAGAAAATTGGAAAGATTAGTTCCGAGTCACTCCAGCATTTTGCCAGTAACAACTTAGTACCAAATCGTTGCGCTATTGCTGTTATTGGCGACAGTCAGGTAATTCAATTATGTATTTCAATTTTTTAACAATATTCACCATTTCAGATTATTTACACATCAAGCATTACAATTAACAAATTGTTGACCAATCATGAGTAAACTTGTCGATTACACAAGTAAACTTGTTGTGTGCTTTTTATTGCATTTACATTAGTAGACACTGGTCAATATTATGTTAAGGAGAAAGCTAATAGAGCATGCAGTGAATATGTCCAAGATCTTTTATTCTTTTACACATACATGTGAAAGTAATTTAAAGAAAAAAATTACCTTTTGTTGCTATTTTTATAAAAATGTTTGAAAGAATGTTATAAAGTAATATTTTACACTTCGTGTATATGCTGAATCATGTTGACCATATTTGAAAAGTAATTGACATCCAGTTAACATTATTTAATATTTTAGGACAGAGCCAGTCTCATTGCTGACAGTCTTCAACTATCGACACTTGTTCAAGAGTCCAAGAGTGACACTACCACCTACTATGGTGGAGAGTTGAGGTTAGACGTATTTATTCGTAATAAATATATATTTTTAATATTTTTGTCCAACTTACAAGAGGATAATGTTTTTCGTCTATATGAAAAAGGTTATTGAGATTATTATTCCAAATGCAGCAGTTCGTTTTGTAAATGATAAATTATGTTGCTACAAACTTTTCTGCCACTTAAGTAGATATCCAAAAGATTTCTTAAAAAACTTTTATACTTTTAGAAAGGAGATGGGTGGTGATCTAGCACACGTCGCGCTGGCCTTACAAGGGGCACCGGCGGGCATCCCACAATCTCTTGCATTGGCTGTTGCTGCTAGAGGTGAGTAATTTTAATTATTGCCATTCATAATTTTTCATAATACGCCTTGCAGAAAAGGTCATTTAAAGGTCTTGCGGTTTTAATTGAGCACTCCATCCTTCAACACTGCTCTGACTAAAACACATAATCCGATAAATTAAAAGAAAATTGGAATGATACTTATGATAACCATTTGACTAATGAAATCATCGTTTATCCAAAGAATTATTCTTAATCAAAAAAGAATTGAAATAGGAGAAGAAGAAAAATCAAAATTACTTAGAATCAGATTTTTATATGTGTAAAATGGGCCAATCCTTATTCGCATTTGACATCATAAAATGGATCTATGAACCAAGTCACACATTAGGACCTTCTACATAGTTACAACTAAAACTTAAAACATCATTCCCTCTAATTAATTTTTTTGCTGTAAATGTACTAAATTTAGGTACTTGGTGCAAAATTATCATTTTTTTTTTCGACATCTGTACATGATACGGCGCGTTAAG
The DNA here is from genome assembly GCA_018246295.1 of Papilio alexanor hazarajatica. Lineage (NCBI taxonomy): Eukaryota > Metazoa > Arthropoda > Insecta > Lepidoptera > Papilionidae > Papilio > Papilio alexanor. Next base: position 22,371 of record DWLR01000138.1, on the reverse strand, counting down.
TATAAACTTCGATATCTTCCATTATGCTTATGTGATAATTAAATAACTTTTGTATGTAGCTTTGGGCTGTGGACCAGTCACCAAATGGGGTGCCAATAACTCGCCAGTAGCTAAGGCTGTGGGCAACATTGGGCCATTTGCTGCGGCTGGCTTCAGTGTATCCTACACAGACAGTGGCCTGTTTGGAGTTGTGCTCTCCGTGCCCAAGGATGAAGCAAACGCCGTGAGTACATACATATTTCTACTATACTCGAATGTAATGATGCGAGATAGGTGTGTCAGAACTGTACCAAATAGAAATACATTATCTCTCCCTACCCTTAACCCATTTGCCACCAACCATCACACATATCTGACACAGCAATTTCTTGCAGTTACGTTTTTGGTAATCTTACTAAGGTATGTTTAAACATATTGTTTATTAGGCAATGCTGTTAACTTCTAAAACGGAAAAATGTTTTGCATTAGATTATTTAGAGTTTGTGCAGCAGTTGAATGTGAAATGTCATATTGAAAACTTGTATATTTATATTTTTTTCCCCCATAATAAATTGTCACATATTTGTGTCAGTTTGAGAGAATTTTTATTTTGTTTCTTTTAGATTTTTCTAAATACACTAATATTAAGGTTATGAACTTGAGTGCTTATTTATTTATAAATTCTCAGGCTGTGAAAGCCGTAGCCCAACTTCTAAAGCAGCCTCTTAGCGCTGATGCTATCAAGGCTGGCAAGAATCAGCTGAAGCTGCAAGTTCTATCGGAAGCTGAGGACGGCACGTCCTTGGCGGAGTCCCTGGCTGCGCAGGGCTTATACACCGGTAGCGCTAAATCACCACTTGACATCGCCAGGGAAATCGAACAACTGTCTGCCAATGATGTGTCACAAGTAAGTTCTCTAAACGTTCTTTGCGCTTCTAATTCAACAGTTACTTTGAATGTTTTGCTTATATTTTGAATTCTAATTATGATCTCTTTGAGGTTAGCTTATTAGCTTAGCTCACTAGCTCGTTAGTTCTATTGAGTTAGTTTGAGAGTACTGTAGTACGCTGATCGGAGCAAATCTATCATTTCGCAATTACTTAACTTACGATTTAAAGTCAATATATGGATATTAAAACACAAAGAATCTGTTTTAACTGATTTATTGTATTTAATACTGCGTATAATTCGTAAGAACATAAAACTGAGTCGGCGAGACAAATATCCTTACTAGGTATAAAATGTTCCATAAACTTTGTATCAATATACAGCAAAAAGTAATTGCCCTTTCCAGTCTGAAGAGCTATGTACTTGTCACTATCATCACATTCATACGTTTATCATGTAATAAATTGTATGTCGAATTGATAATGTTTTCATTTTATGCTTCACTTTTCAATCCATCATCACCACACTCTAATGAGGGGTAATCCCCGCAAATAATTTCAAAACCCTTTCATTTTTGCGAAAGTACTTTTTATATTAACACGTTTACGACAAACTTTTACGACTTTTTAAAATTTTGAACACAAATTTTATTATGTTCGCGGTAATTTTTCATAAAATTAAAACTTATGGAATTATAAGAGAGTGATGTATACAGTGACTAACTTTTTAGCGACCTCAGTGTTTCTCGGGAGCTTATTCGAAACTGCCTGCCTAGAGAGAACAATCTCTAAATTAATCAATCAATTAAGTTTTATCATATATCGATTGAAACATTTAGTCTTTTGCCATTTTTTCCATTTTCGAAACTGTACGCTGCGGGGTTGTCGATTTCTAGGATTTAAAAATTCACATTCTGTAGCTTAATGTTTTTATTCTTTTCAGGCCATGTCTAACACTGCCAGGTCCAAGCTATCCATGGGAGCTGCAGGGAACCTATCATTTGTCCCATTTGTAGATGAATTGTAAATCAGATTGTTATGACATTTAATTAACTTAGTCCATACATTTACCTGAAATTTAATGTTTTTTGTTGTACCTTAACTCTGTAATTTATTGTTCAGCTGGAATAAAGAGTTGAAAACATATTTTTTTGTGTACCTATCAATAAAATGCCTTTTATTCTAAAACTAGAATCCGTACCGGCTTCACACAGATAGATAGCAGAGCATATTATAACCAATTTATTATACAATTTTTTTTTCTGACATTATGGCCTATGCCTTTTTCAAAATTCAACGTTACTAATATTGAAGCCAATTGATAGCTTAAACTTAATAAATTATAAACCTTTCTCATCAATTCCCGTCTATTATTGAAAACTGTATAAGAATTGAGAATCAAAGATTTTGTTTTATATTATGAACACGGTGGCATACGGCCCGCAAGCCACGCCCTGTATTCACTGCATAGTTTTAATTACATATTTTGAAATACCTTCTGAAATATTTGGCAAAATAGAATAGTGTAAAAGGTATAAAATGTAAACTATACCTATAGTTTACATTTTATGCTATTGCTTACTAACATTTATTCCGATAAGGATTAATAATGAATTCGAAGAAATAGCGTCATAAACAATGTGCGATTTTTTTAAGAAATAAAAATTGTTAGTGTCACCCGCAAAGAATAGATATATGAAATCACAGACTTTTTTGTAGACCTATAAAGGAGGAACATGAAAGAGGCAACGTTCTCGATGAAAGCTCCCAGGCGACTTGATTTTTCTGACATTTTCAACAATTGTTATCATCATCCACCACCTCAGCCTATGATTGTGCCATAATCGCCACGTTTGGCAGGCTGGTTGGCGATCGCAGTATAATCCACAGAACTAAGAAAAAGACGCTCCTGCCCGTCCTCCGGTGGCCTTTACATCCTACAAAGCAATAACGTGAAAATCACTTCAATTGTTCGTTAAAATAGAGTGGACAAATGTCAGCTTCTTGATGTCAAATCATTCAAAAAAAAAAGCACGCGCGCTGGAATAATAACGTGATGATACTATTATGAAATGATTTTGGTGTCAAGCCTATCCAAAAAACGGAGAGCTGCTCTAAAAAAGAAAACTGAAATCGATCAGCCAAATGTCGATTTATGGGCGGGGCTGGATAGATTAGATTAGTATCTAATCTATCCAGCCCCGCCCGCACATTGCATTACCGCAAGAGGGAAAGAATGGTATATGTGTACTGAAATGGCTACTTAACGTGACATTCAATAATTGCATTTTGTTGGCGAGATAACTAGCAACTAATGTCGATACGCTGGAGTTGAGACGCTCGATTGTAAGGATATTGCTATTGAAGTATAGGACGTCCAAAGTTCAGCCTGTATTCCCTATGAAAGTGGCGTCGAACTTGGTGTTTCCCTAACAAGTGCTTTGTAAAGTTCTATACTACTTGTAAACCTACAATTACCTAAAAAAAATTGTCAGTAAGTTTTTTGATGCCAAATAATAATATTCCTGCTTTGTTAAATTAAATGTTTTAGTTATAAACTAATAAAAATAAAAACGAGAAATTTGATTACATAATAAAAAATGTTTTAGATACCTATACATTGCCTTACATTGACCAAGGAATCGATTTCGACCCACTCAAAAAAATTACTTCCAGTTACTAAAATTGAAAATAACTATTTTTAGGTTAATAACTATCTTTACGGACAATATCTAAAATTCATATAAAATCAGAGAACTAAATATCTCTGGGCATATAATTATGGGTTACAAAAATAAATTATATGTTCATATATCATGGTGTATTTTTTTAATTATTTTTCAAGCAGTGAACATGCAATAGGATGACAACATGTTGGACAGCTACCAGTCGCAACTCCGAAAGCAGGCGGTCGACCCCCAGCAGATGCAAGGAGCCACTAAAAGAAAAGCAATATTATATTAGACTTATATAATTTGAATGAGACATACAATTGAGCTAGGCTTTACATAGCCATGAAGATCTGCCACACTAGATGCAAACTATTATTTAATTATTTAGCTTAGAAAAAAGAATTGAAAACATTTTAATATGATGGTTGTGAAAGTAGATACAAAAGGTTTTAATACTGTTGATAGTAATGTGGACATCTATGCTAATACACTCATGGACATACTTAAAAGAACGCAAAAAGGAAGAATAACAATTATTTGACCTAATATTTACTTAAGATTTTTATATCTTTGTCGCTTAGTGTACGCAACATTGTAGATTTTTTCGTTTTTAACAAATTATCATTTTTTTTTTACAAAAATTTGTAATTGATTAAATTTAAAATTTTTGCACTGTTAAACAATACCAGCTGACTGAAGAGTGTATAATAATAAAGGACAAAGTAGCAAAAGAGTAACACAGCTGAGGGACAACTGGTTTATTGTAAACAATGTCCTCAGAAACCGCACTTTGATATGTGACAGCACCAAAACAATTAGAAGTCTTAAGGCAACTGGTATAGGAGTATACTTGCTCACCAGAAGCTGCTCACCACGGGTCATCCAGTAGTTTATCATTGCTTGGTTAAATGTACCCTTTCCCCCCTAAAAAGGAAACAGTAAACTCCTCTTTGTTTTTTTTTTCAGTAAGAATTTTTTTTAACGTTTAAATTTTTTTATTTAACTGATTGTATTTAAAAAAACTTATAGTTTGTTAATAAATGTATTTTCTTACTTACTTTTTTATGTTCCTCTAAATATGTCAATGAGTATGAATATGATGATATATATTTAAGATGAGGTTTTCCGATTCTTTTCTTCATTTTTGTGCATGAACATGTCTGTCTTGCGTCCGGATATAAAGACCATCGGACCATTGATAGCCAATCCACCTGGCAAGTGTGGCAATGATGCACAATGATGTGATCAATGAAAGAGGCCTATGTCCAGCAGTGGACAATCATAAGTTAGATGGTTTCTGTTTCTTAAGGTATTCTGTGAGGTAGTAATACCTCATTTCCATATGGTTAGATGTCGCTATATGAAGTCAATACAACACATGGCAAGCTGTCATATTACATACCACTCACACCACTAATCCAGAGGGATAGGCGTAGATTATGGATTTCATTTCGAATAATTTCATTTATACATGCATTGTACATCTCACATTACAGAAATATAAAATATCTCAAAAAGTAGACACATAAAAAGGCATGTTACACAATACCAACAAACCTCATATAAGCAGCTTCTGTGGTAATAGACACCACAGGAAGTATTTTGGCAGAGAGGCTGAGGGACACTTGGGTTATCTGGCAACTCCTCACACAGGCAAATTGCACAATTTCGTTTGTCTGTTATTGTTGATGCTGGTTCCGAAGAAATAACCTGATGTTTATTTGAAAAAGTAGATATATCTAAAATTACATAATAGGTTATTAATGAAAGTACTAAAATATAAGTAAAATGATGTTATTTGAAATATTACCAAATATGAACATGATATTGTCAACAATACTTTTATCATGATCCCACAATAAAAAACCTTTTTGTAATTTATCATGCCAAGCTTCAGATTGACCTATTAGATAAATATTTTTAGCTGCACCATCCGGAGTTACTTCTACATGAAGCCAAGTTCTTTTATCTGTTAAAATTAATTTTAATTATTGCTTGTTGGTATTATTATCTATATTAACCAAATTTATATTATTATGACTGACCTAGAGCTATTTTTCTATAATCGTCTTTATAAGTCGGGTGTAGTGGATCCATAACAGAACAAAATTGATCGATTTGTTCCAACTCAAAGAAATAATTACTTAAATTGTTCACTTGATTTTGGAATGTAGTTATTATTTCATTTATATTGTGGTATTCTTCATCTTGATACGGTAAATGAGGTAAATTAACGTTAACAATCCTATATTTCCTAGGACCCGAATATTTTATGAAAATCTCATGTTCACGAAACTCTTTATCAAATAGAACGCACTTGAGTTCCTTTAATGTTTTACCAAAATAAATATTAACGTTATTAGCGACATGTTTTATTTCATCGAAGTAAACTTTGTCGATTTGTTCTATGTCCACTGAATTTGAGGTAATAAAATTCACATTGCTTTTCTGTAAGAAGAAGTTTTTTAAATTTTCTATTAGTATTGATATAGATTTATAATTAGAAGAACAAAACAGTTCTCTTATTTCTTTGTTCGATTCCATTGGTCATTGGCGTTGACACTGTAATAATTGTCTTACTAATTTAAAAACTGCAAACGTATGGTTTAGTTTGTTTTTAAATTTTGTAACCAACTTTCAAGGGCGAACCAAAACAACCAACAATTAACTAGAGGTGGTCAGTGTTGCCAACAACTCGGAACCGGAAATCGCCATTTTACACAGATTGAGTAGCCTCATGTAGCCAAATTTTAGCTGAGGTAGCCTAAAAGCCCAAACGCCAAAACTTCGCTATGAATAAATAAAAAACGTAGTTCTTAATAATCTGTTTATTTATATGTAGGTCTTAGTATCAAGTAAATGTATCAGAAGTTAAAATCAAAGAACCCTTATTAGTTGGTTCTGCTTCATCTGCTGCCAGTAATAACAAAGCGGATGCTTTGTTACTACTGGCATTCTGTGGATATTGTGGCTACATATTGTGAATACAAGACATTCGCTGTTAACATTGTCCGTAACTATTGTACTGGTACTGGCGCAAGTTCCGCTGGACACGTATGTTTATCTGTCAGCGTGTAACTAATAATTATAAAATAGTTTGGAAAACAAAATAGTGTATAGACATATACTCTTAAATGCTGGTATATGTGCCCATTTGTCACGATAATGTTTAACATATGATCCATGTTTTTTTAAAAGACAAACACAATGCATTAGAAAATAATGTGATAAACATGGGGAGGACTCAGGAGAAATTTTACGATAGTGGCAAATATTTTATTACTGGAATTTTTCCAAACTATTGTTTATTAACTGCGAAGCGAATACTTATAACCTTACTGCATCCTGAATTTGATAACGTACCAAGCTTTATTATTTTCGGGGTATTTCCCCAAATCAAATGTAACAAAGTATGGTCAAATTTTTATTTTTGATCCCACTCACACTCTTTACATGGGAAGTTTTTTTAAAGACCATATCCCTTAAGTAACCTAGTCTAGATGACTAGTTGCTATTTAGAATTCTTCAATTACCATCCCAAGTAGCCTAATTGGCGACAATTCGCTTATATTGGCAACACTGGAGTTGGGACGTATATACTAGAACAGGTTTTCATACTAGGTTTCACTCAATACGTGTAAGTAACGAGTATGTGGGGATTAAAAGAATGAGTATCGAGTATTTATTTATTTATTTTCTATTGTAGAAGCGAGAGTGAATGTAGGGTGTATAATGGGAGATTCCGTGTGTTGTATAGGTTTCGGGGTTCGTCGTGAAGGTTGGAGAAAGTAGTTTTTTTGTCATCCGCCGCAGGACAGAAAATTTTCGTCCCACTATACATAAAGTTCGTACTCGTAAATACTTCTAGGAACTAGTACTAGTACTAACTAGTATTTGCAAATACTCGGACTCGAAACTCTAAGTACGCGATTTACCTAGCATATCCCATCTCTAATTATATCTAGGTGGAAGCGTTGGTATCTGGAGCTCTGTCATATTTAGCCAAAGACTCATTAATGGTTTTCATTTCCCCAATGGGATTAAAAAAGAATGTTTACATCCAACTCTATATTTCATAATGCTGGAAAAAATCAACAATTCCAATTATTATTTTGTAATTATTTGCTAGAAGTGTTTATGTGCTGATTGAGCATCCTGTCTTATTCTAGGTTATATTCCATACCTTGTACTTAGTGGCTATACCACTCAAATTGGAGATTAAAACTATACAATGCTAATGCAAAAATATTATGCTAAAACACTATGCATAATAAAATGAAATAGGTAGAAATTGATTTGTTCATACCTCTTAAAAATTGTAAAATGTAAAACACGTTACTTATTATTTAACAGAACTTATTTGTGCGAGGAATCAAAATCAATAATTACAAGTTCATAAATGTTCTAATGTCTATAAATATATTAAAATAATATAGATTAAATTTAATTTTTTATAGTTTACATCAAATTTGCATTTGTACGTCATAATTACACTAAAAATACATTTAAAAACATGAGTAATTTTAGAAAAAATTGTAATTCTAAAATTTTAGTCACAAACAAGCTAACCACAGAACAGGCTAAAATATTTTTTTTATTATAATTTCCATATTAAATGTGGATAAAATACTTTTAATCATATTGAACATGGAAATATGATGCCCACTCTTTATTATTCCTCTCGAGAACTAAAACGTAATGCCTTGTTCATTGGATACCTTCCACTGACCAATTAAAACATAGTTTTACAATGAAAATGGTCCATTATGATGTGACTCAACCCAATTATGCTACAGATTATGGTATGGTATCTCTACCACATAATAATAAAAATTTCTCACAAGTAAACAAGTCAGAGATGTAAAATATAAGTCCTAAAAGGACAAATCTATAAGTCAATTTATTAGTAAGAAAATATAAATGATTTCTAAATAACTTTTTTCTAATATTCAGCTACCATTTAAAATTTTGAATTATCGCGCATATCTATTATTGAAATGGATGTTTTAAATTCATTCAATAATTTTGTTCTAAACAATTCAAACCGGTCTCACAAGTTTAGTATCAACTTTAACCATATCTTCATCTCTATTCAATTCTACTTCTACTATAGAGAATACTTCAATCACTTGTTTTGTGTCGGGCAAATTATCTGATGCTTTCCAGAGTAGTTCCATTTTAGAAAGTTTGATACCTGCGTCATTCTTGATACATTTGTGTTCACCAGGAAAATCCTGTAAAGGCGTAGTTAATTGGTTTTGAAATTTAATCTTATATTATATTCATTTTCCAAAAAGTAACTGGAATATCCAAATATATATTACAATTTCTATATATTTGAGCACACATAGGGTGGCACAATACATTTGGCATTATATGTTTTTAACAAAATACTGACAGAATCTGATTTACAAATTACAATTGGATATTCAAATATCAACAATGTTTTTGTTAAGAACTCTAGTTATTCTGTATTATTATGGCTGATATTAATATTACTACTATATAGCCAGGGGATAGGCATCTTCGTCATCAACATGCCTGCTTAGCAGTTATAGCAACTTCCCCCAATACAGCTACATATTATTACTAAAAAAAAGGTGGGTCTATTGTTAATACCTATGAATGTTTTAAAAAAAAATTGGATGTTTTTATTATTCAAAGCATTTCAGTATTAACAAAACACGATGTCTACAAGGTGTGAAATTGTAATTGTACTACTCACATTGTTGAAGAAAATTCTTCTGTTTAAGCCCATTGCAACTATGATAACATCAATATACTTTTCTCTAACATCAACAACAACAGCATCTGTTACGTATGGTGAATTCATTTCTATAAACTTCAAAGTATATAACTCTGTAGAAAGTTCACTTGCTCTTTTAGCATTGTACTTTTGTTTGTTACATTGAGCAGCAACCATTTTAACTTTGTCAACTTCCCACTTTGGTGTTTCGCGGTAATTTAAACTTGCTGATAAAAGCCTGAAAAATAAATATTAAATATTAGCTTTTACAGGTAAACATCAGTAAATGTTTTAAATCTGTCCTTTAGAACATTTTTATTTTATTTTGAAAAGCAGTAAATAATGATTTCATTTGATGTCGAGTGAGTAATGTGAAAAAATCTTAACATCAGCATCAAAGAGAACAGTTGATAATGTGCGCTAGCCTTTATGTAAGAAAATTAAAGGAAAATATAAAGAAAAGAAGAGGATTTAGTCAGTGGCACCTTACTCTTCAAAAGTATAAACCACTATTTTACATTGGTTCTCTGTGACTTAAAATCAAGCCTGGCTGCCCATAAAACAGTTGGCGCACGGCTCTGCCAAAGTACCATTACCACCAACTTACATTTTGAAGTTTTCTCTAGCTTAGCTCAGATATATTAAGTTCCAGACACACATATCAATACATAAATTAAATTTACCTGTGCACCATAATATCAGCATATCGTCGAATGGGGCTTGTAAAATGAGTATAAAGCGGAACATTAAGAGCATAATGTTGGAAGTCATCATCACTGGTGCAACCACCAGCACAGAAATATTTAGCTCTTGTCATCGGTTTAGCACACAACATATTGAGAACCATAGCTTTGCCTTTATCAGCAACACTCGGATCAATATATTGCAACAATGATTGGTGCAAACTACCAGCGGAGGAAACATCCAAGTCAATACCCATTGGTTTTAATGATTTGGCCAGCTGTTGCAACATGTAACCACTAGGAGGTGGATGGCATCTCAAAAATGCTAAATTTGGATAGTCATCATAAATTCTCTTTGCTACGGTCATGTTTGTTAGTAACATAAACTCTTCAATAAGCTGATGGCTTTGTTTGTTTTCATACACCCAAAGAGCATCCGGTAGTCCAGTCAAAGGGTTGAGATGAAATGACACTTTTGGCTGGTCAATACGGAGTGCACCATTATCAAATCTAGATTTTCTAAATATTGATGAAATTTTGCCAAGGATTTTAATTGTTTCACATACATCTTTATATTCGAAACCATTATAAAATTCAGGAAAGGACATTTCTGCATCTTCTTTACTTTCCAATACGGCCTGAGCATGATCATAGCTTAATTGACAACATGAATGAATGACAGTTTTGGAGAATCTGTGGCTTAAGACTTCTGCATTATCTGTTATTTCCCAAAATACTGAGAAGGCAAGTTTATCAACACCAGGAAATAAAGAGCATAGCATGCATAAATCATCAGGGAGCATGTGGTAAGCCTTTTCAACTAAATAAATTGTTGTGGCTTTGTCTGCAACTTTCTCATCAAGTATAGTATTTTCTGTCAAAAAGTGTGATACATCTGAAATATGAACTCCAATCTCATAATTTCCATTTTCAAGCTTCCTGCATGACACAGCGTCATCAATATCACGACAATTTGCTGGATCAATACTGAAAATGCATAGTTTACGACAGTCTTCTCGTATTTCTATTTCTTCCATTGGTATAACATAATCCAAACGTGGATAGAGATCTCTTACTTCCGGTCCAAATGGGGTAACATCTAAATCAGTCTGAGCTAGTATTGCTTTAGCTTCTGAAAGCATGTCACCAGATTGGCCAATGGTACATATTATTTTACCTAAAGCAAACCTTGTATCAAACCAACTTTCAATTTTTGCCAAAAATAGAGTATTTTCATAACTTTTTGCCTCTGCATAAAAATTGTCTGGCCAACATGTGAAAGGTATGTTGAGTCTAGGGACTCTGTTGTCTCTTGGAACAAACAACGCTTTTTGTCTGTTTTTATCAGGCATTAGTTTTAAATGACCAATGCAGGTTCTTGTATGCAATTTTTCTTTTATATAAACAACTTTTCCTTTCTTTTGTTTGGATTCATCATTGTTATCGTCAGCCTGATTTATAAGTTTCACAATAACAATATCCCCTTCCAGTGCTCTATTCCTGTTTTTTACTCCATCAATAAGGATATCTTGAAGGCTTCTATCACTGCTGGAAACATATGCATGTTGAAACTGTTTAGGATTTATTCTTAAAACTCCTTCAATCAAAGTATTTTCTTTTAAGCCAGCTTCTACCTCTTCTACATTAAAATATGGTTCAAAGTTTTTATCCTCTTGATCTTTCTTTTTACCATTTTTCTTATTGGTTAGAGTTTCCTTAGTAATACCATTTTTACCTGAGACTAGTCTTTGATCTTGTCTAAATTGCGAGTTACCATGCCTCACGTACGTCTGGTTAAGAAGAGGATGTTGCATCACATTTTGCAAGAACCGAGGAGAAAATTGATCATTGCATAAGGGTGTGCTAGGATTGCTCCAAACCTGTGATGTGGAGCTTGGGTGTGATAAAGGAGAATTTGGTAAGCTGCCAACATGGCTATTAATCCTCAATAAATTCACACAATTGTTTTGCATACTGTGTTGGTAGACTTGCAAATGTGCAAGATTTTCCAAATATTTTGTGCTGTTAATTGCATTTAAAGGATTAGCGGGATTTAAAACTAAATCTTGAGGAAATAAAGAGGAAAATGACTGATATTGTGGAATGCTGATTCCTGGAGTTGCTTGCCCTTGAAATTGAGTATTAGTTGTTGTTGGCATTTCTAAATGCATATTTTTCATTTTGTCTTTTTTCCTAGCATTTTTCCCTTTTGAAGTATGCTTAGTGCTTTCCGCTTTAAAGCCTTCGACATCAGTAGCACTCCCAAGATTTGTTGCAACGTCTTGTGTTTCTGATGGCGCTTCTTTGATAGACGCGCTCGTGTTTTCTTTGACCACTGTATTGTTAATCGACTTCTTTTGATCAGACATTTTCAAAAGTTATTAGTGTAGTAGTAGTACAGTATTTTACCACTAAAGTTAAGTGTTCATCAATTTTCTTTGATATAAAATGTTGTACGAGTGAGTGCTTTTGATGTGGATGGCTAAATAAACAATAATTCCTTTTTACTAATCTAATATTATATACAAACATGTTAAGCAAATTATAATGAAAGACATTTTCAAAACTTAGACGTACAAGAATTTAGATTCACAAAAACTGACACTATGACACGTACATTGTTGACAACATTTACATTAGGTATCATTTCTTTTATTATATAGAAATGTACTCTTTGGTATATAGCGTGATACAAAAATAAACCATAAATCCATATACCAAATCTTTCAAAGAGTGTACTAACACATTGTAATCTTTCAACAAAGAGCAATATCAAATTTTATTTCGAGTACACACTACAAATGATTTAAGGCTATGAATGTGCCGTTTTGCTATAAGTTATTTTTAGTAATAAAGTCTATGTACAGTTTTTGTTACAAAAAAAATTACTATGTATTAACATTTAATATACTTATCTAGTAGAAATCCAGTCCAGAATGAAAACTTCGCTAACGCTAATTTATGTTATACTAAGAGCATAAGCTGAAATTAATATTAACCTGCCATGTCCGCTGCCAGTTATACGAATATGTAACTGGCACACAAATCAGTATTGTATCCTCAGCGTTTTTGTACTAAAAGTTACTTCAACTTGAAGTGTACAATTTCAGCTATTTATCTATTTCAGGTGGTTTTAAAGTAATTTTAACTATTCTATATATGCGTGTTAGTATAAACCCCTTGTATAAGGCCTAACACGTACTAAGATTTTTATTGCTTGATGTGTTGCTGTAATACATTTATTTCGGGTTATTTTTCTCGCATTTGATCGCACTGTTCTATTGCATTTCATCACTTTTTGAAACTTCAAAATTAATATAAAAATAATTTAAATCATGACATCAGTATGACATCATGTCAATGTCTTTGAGACGCATCGAAAAATTACTATAAAATTTAATTGTGATGAATTCCTCTACAGTACAAAATTTGATAAAATGAAGCTAATCACTCATAATATGCTAACATCTAAGTGTTTAAAAGGAGTAATAACCGGTTACCCCCTAGCTATAACCGCAACTGTTGTCAAAGTGTCTGAGGTTGATTTTAATCCTGAATTTATTTCTCGTATAATACCCAAATTAGATTGGGAAGTTTTGTGGAAAGCTGCTGACAGTATTGGACACAATGAAGGATTACCACAAACTGTAGACCCTAAGTACGAAGATAACGAAGAATTTTTAAAGAAAGCGCACAAAGTGTTGTTGGAGGTTGAAGTGGAAGAAGGTTATCTCACATGTCCTGAATCCGGTAGACAATTTCCGATTTCAAAAGGCATTCCTAATATGTTATTAACAGAAGCAGAAGTACAATAAATTTTATGTAAAATAATACTGTTTTCACTATGTGTACTATCATATGAAATTTAAAACTACGTTCTATTATTATTCTCATGTTTAAGTACAAACGTGAGAATAATAATTTTTGGATCTGGTTTAAAGTTAGAAGCTCAAAATTGAAGTTGCAATTTTCTAGTATTCCATTAACTATGTAAAATTCGAAAGATTTGTACATTTGAAGGTAATCTGGAGCTCCGTTGAATATGTAGAATTGACATGTTTACATTAGTTTAGCATGGAGCAACCGATGTGAGTTATAACCTAGCTATAGATATTTTGTTACATTGAACATAGAATAGATTATATGCACAAGCTCAGCGAGCGAAGCCAGCATGCTGCAGTAGCTGCTTTCAAGTGTCCAACAGTAATTCTATGCTGATTAAAATAAAGGGATTATGTTTACGAAATTTCTTTTTAATTGTCTCAGGGACAATGCATATTCTTTCAATGGATATGATGCTGTGAGAAATGGGAACTCTCCACCTTCTCTTAACCCATTTTATCATGATGAATGAAAATATAGGAATGTGTAACTGTATGATAGGATTGGAAATAGCCTTGTAATTTACCTAATACAAGGATTCTGTTGATAAATTCGAAAAAGGTTTGTTGGGGCTTGTTGATAGACAAATAAGAAGATTGACAAGAGAAATTAAAGTTGTAAAAGTAAGTGATGGTCCTAGGAACAATCCAAACCAGCACTATCACTTGCTATAACAACCAGGTTGGTGACATACTAAAGAAAGGCAGTTTTAAAAACACAAATAACAAGTATGTTTGCATAGATGTTTTTTTTAGATATGCATAAGAGCAATCAGAGGTTATATTTTTATATTGTAACAATGCAGCAGCTGCATGAGTGGTGCAGCTTTAACACATTTCATTTCCCATACATATCCACAAGTTTTTGGTTTTTGAATATGTTTATGAATACATGGTATACATGATTTTGTAGACCATATGTTTGGCAAACATATATATAAGGGGTATATATATATACTCTGAAATGGGCACTCCATATATTTTGCCTACATTTTTTACTTGTTTGTACTTTCTAAGAGAAACTGCATTAAAGCTCCATATATGGTGTAGGAAATCATAGCATACAGTACACTTATCATTTTGAATTAAGACTGGAAATTTCTGTAATTTGCAATGGCTTATAGGTCTTGAAGTCATTGTAAAACATAATACTGGAGGTTGGCAATGCATATGCAGTTCCTATGATGTGATGTTCATTGTCGTCAGTAATTACTTAATGTTAGTCAGAAGAGAGTAGAAGTTCAGTTACCCCTGATCTAATTGCACAAAGTTAGTGTATGTCAGGAAAAGCTTATACACTTTTTTGTAATTGATTTTTTTTGCTGTAATGTCATAGACATTATCTCTGTCCTTTTCCTACCTATATAGAGTTGGCACAGCATGTACTTGTTGTTTTTGTATATGTTTTTTTGGGCGGCACTGTGCTGCCCTCTCGTTCCCCCTAACATTGGTGGGTCAGGGACTTGGGGTACAGGTATTTATTTCTTTCTTTACAATTTTCTACTTTTTCTTCTCTCGCACAGCATGTACTACTCTTCTATATCTCCTTGACTCTTAACTATGTCGTGACTCATTTTGGCTAGTTATTATGGCTTGCTGCCAACCCTCCTTAGGAAAATACTCTGTTAACAGTCATTACTATGTGTATGGTACTAGTAGGGCAAGAGTAGGTCTTCCAAATATCAACAGGCGGTCCTCAAGCAGGTTACTTCGCCTGACCAAGTCGCAGATCCGGATCGTAGCAGCAGCTGTCACAGGTCACGGGTATTATAACAAACACTTGTTTAACATAGGGATCACCGACAGTCCTCTATGCAGAGCGTGCATGGAGGAGGAAGAAACGGCGTCTCACGTCCTGCTACACTGCCCGGCAGTGTCGGCTTACAGGGTTAAGTATCTCGGCACACCGGGATCGCTCCCTGAGATCGCCGGCAACATAAAGGGGTTGCTGGGGTTCTTTGGGGAGCTGGGCTGTCTGAAGTGATCCAACTACTATGTGTATGGTACAACGCACCTTCAGCCACAACGTTTTTTGTGGTTCCACACTGCAGTTACCAAAACCCTTCCAATGTTTATCTGGTAAAAATCAGTTTAGTGAGACTTCTCCTTCAACTGTAGACCTTTATAACCTGTATTGACAGATAGAAGTCATGCATAGGTAATTTTTCTCAAGTGTAAAATTTTTTAAAGAATAGCATCACAAAGAGCTATGTTAAATTTGTTTTAAGCAACATTTTGTTAATTCAAACTTAACACATCCTCCATTTATTGGGATATGTTGATAACTCCTATATATTTCATTTTTAATTTAATAGTCTTAGATTTGAATATCCAAACTTAAAAAAATATATTTTTCATATATGATGCTCAATACTTTGACTATACCAATTCCAAAGGTATGGACAAATTGCCAAAGGTAGGTAAAAATAGTCCCATTTTCAGTCTTAAAAATATAATGACAGATCATAAAAACAAATCAAGTATGGCTTTACTTTTAATGTTATTAAAAATTACGTAGACATAATAATTATTGGTTACATGAATAATTCTGTATAAACAATGTGAATATAATGCTTCTACCAGCCATTTTAATTCAACATTTTCCTTAAAGTGATACCAGCATTTTACATTGGCAAATTCGCTGAAACACAGATCTATATCTGTACTTTCAGTAAACAAATACAAGCAAATGTTACCAGTACTTAAAAAGGGATTTTATTTTAATTTTTTTTAGTCTTTTCTTCACATGATAACATAAATGTAACATATTTCTAAGTAATTCAGTGAATAAGATTTAATTGTATGTCGTGTTATTAGTACATTAATGTAACATTTAAATTGTCATGTGAAAGGAAAATGTTTTCTAGCTTATGAGGTAATTAATCACAAGGGCACAGGATCAAAGCTACGAGGAGTAAGACTGGTGCTGGAACCTGGAGCCTCACCGCTTTGTGGACCAGTTTCACGGCCAACATTCTGGACAAAAAAATATTTTCATTAAATTGATAAAAGAGATTCACAAAGTATTTAAAATAAATAAACGATAACTAATTGTAGCCACAACGCATTTTATCTTATTAGAGGAAATATTTGTTACCATCATATCTTCCTTGAGAGAAAGAGCAAAAACATTGCACAACAAAACTTCTAATTCTATTAACATATTATAGTTGGTCTTGTTAATCTTGCACCAAAAATTTGTGTGTATGAACACGTCTGTTTGAGTCTGGGTCTAAAGACCACCAGGCAGCAGCACGCTTTTCTTAGTACAATGGAACATACTGAGATCACCAAACCACCTGCCAAGCGTGACGATTAGAGCACATTTTGCCCCAATGATGCGATCAATGATGGAGGCCTATGTCCAGCAGTGGACAATCTCAGTTTATGCTGAGATTGATGGATGGATGGTTGATGAATCTTGTTGGTTTGCATTCATTCAAAAGAATGTATGAGTTGAGTCTACTGAGATAAAAAATATACTGTGATTAAATTGCGTAATAGGCAGGTGGATTTAAATATTATTTAAGGAAAAAGATTTTTTTCTTCCATATAAATTAGTACAATACTAGCCATGGTCCGAGCTTAGCTTTGCATTGACGTCTCTATAATGAGATCGTGTTTTTTTGGATCATTTACATCAAGCCAACAGTAAGTTATCATTCAATAATCTTTGATAACTACGAAGACATGTCCCAGTGCAATGAAAAGAAGACAATTAAAAAAAAATTTCTACTATTTACTTGAGAATTCGCGTTTTTACGAATAATAATATAAAATAAATACCTATATAAACGATTATAAAAATAAAAGCCATATCAAAATAAAAAAAATCATCCAAATCATTAAAGCCACTCCCGATTTAGCCATGGTCAAATATACAGAATTGATTCCTTTATATAATTAAGCAGCACAGTGATTTGAATAGAAAAAAGGAAATGAGATGCAGCTAAGAGGAGAGCTGTTGGTTTTCTTTTTAGATAGAGATGTAGATTGTAAATTGAGAATTTGATAGATTTTATGAGGCATGTCCCATATTCCTGGCTAAAAAGGGTCAGAAACGGTATAAACAGTGAGTTGTATATGACAGTTATTTAATAATTATAAATGTACTTAAAGTAAACAATAAACACATTATAGTTACATCTATTGTAAATAATATTGTTATAACTAAAATTTCATCACTGTGTTTCATAAATATCATCCATCTTATCCTATGAAGATGAAAGTATGCTAAAGAATATTCAATGAAGAGTATCACCACGCCACAATATAGCAATTGTGTATTTCTTCATTTGTTAATTGGACTAAGCATATTTTACAGTTTTAACTGTTAACAAATAACTGTAATCTGAAAGAATTATTGACAAATGACGACTGTCCCTATGAACACTACCATATCCGAAAACAAAAACTATTTTACTTTTTATGGTTTGAAGTTGTTTATTTTGCAATATCTTTCTTACATTATTTTTTTTATATGTTCATAATAAAGCTTCATTCTGACAACAGTTTAAGACTGATGTTAACAATTGATACTATACTTAGATTATCATTTTGCAGTTAGTTGGTTGACAAAAAATTATCAGTTGATTTTGAGATGTTTCAGTTTCAATAGTGTAATTAGGGCAATCACAAATTACACCCAACATAAAAAAATAATTTAATATTTTTATTTGTACAAATAATGTCTCAAAGTTAACCCTATACAATATTTATTTATTTAAAAACTTTATTGTACACAAGTACAAATGGTGGACTTAATGCCTATAGGCTTTCTTTACCAGTCGACCACGCATTAAAAGAAGATAAGGCAATTAATCTAATAATAGCTCTAAGCTTTAAAGTTATTCTGATTCATAGCTATTCAAATACTATAAGAACAAATTAAAAAGCTCACCTTGACATGAATTTGGTTCTTGAGCATTGCGGCGCGCAGAATTAGCATGGATGTCCGTCGTTGATACTCCTTTCCCATGGCCAGGCTCCTTGCAAATGTGGTGCTTCTTTGATCTACATCCATAGCATATAATATTTTATTGTGTGAATCAATGCGAGCTTGGATTTGCCCATCTAGTATTAATAACATTAATTCATCTTCAAGAGCAGTCACTGTGCGGTTGAAAGCTGCCGCCATTAGATGCATATCAGCAGATAAGTAAGGACTGAAGTACTGGATCAATGCTCTATTGCGTATTTGCATGTAGAGTGAATTTAAATGTGGTGCTAGATACATATCCAAAAGAAGGTTGTCTCTAATCTCATCAAGTAGCCTTAAACATGAAGCATATTTAGATTCGTAAAATTTAAAAATGATGTCACGTAACTGTGGCTCTAGTTCTAAGAATAATTTAAAAGAACTGCTAACTATGACTTGTTTCTGTAATTCAGACCGATCAAAGGTTGCCAGAGCACATAGTCCTCCATACACTGCAACATTGTTACTACTGAGTAGTTCTGAGTAGTCACAGTGGTCAATGCTTGCGGCAAGAAACTGCTTTGCAGCAGATTTATACTTCTTTGTTGCTAGCTCAGCTAAGCCCGCAGCACATTTTAAACGAGTCAAAATAGACTGATTGGAATCTTTCCCTGGAATTTCATTAAAGTCTGGTGTGGCCACTGCCTTTGATACATAATTAAGAACATGTGCCCAATTTTGCAAGTAAACTGATACCTTAACAACATTGAGGCACATCATAATAATATGTTTACCACTTGTACAATAATCTCGGGCTCTCGAATAGCATTTTAATGCTCCGGTAAGATCACCACAATCCAAATAGTGATCTCCGAGATCATCATGACCTCTGCGAATACTCTCTTTTATAGAATTGGTTTTATAATTCTTGAGGTCAGTGTCTAATTTTTCCAACTTTATAGCAGCTTTTTTGGTTTTTGCTTCCACCCACATTGTGTCTAAGACTGGTATGTCTTGTGAGCCCATTTGGACAGCAACATCTGGTAGACCAGCAGAAGCTATGGCTTCAGCAAGTTTCTTATGGAGTGTTTGATAGAGATTTACGTTATATGTGGTCATAACGTAAGAAATTGCCATTTTTAAAGCTTCTAATCGCAATTGTGGGCAATGATCTGCTATAAACATCAACCTGTACAACTTTGCAAAGCCAGTATAAGATGCAGCATACGTTTCGAGATCTAAACTAGGATTTTCAACCACGTAACATTCCGCCTCATTGTTCTCATTATCTTCGAGTTGTACATCCACAATCATCGGTTCCGCCGTATTCTATGAATAAAGTAAATTGAATGATTATTACATTTGGTTGGTATTGTTATTTTATCGATGAGCAACTAACAATCACGTTTTGGAATACAAGACTTACCATTTCGAACATTGTTCTTGAATGTATTGGGCTGATAAAAGAAAATACACGAATTCCACTGTCAACGCAGGAAACCAACCTAGAACATAACTTCTTTGTAAAATCTATGTATTTCAATATGCTTTTACATGTTCTATTTAAAGTAAACTTAATCACATATTTAAAATATAAATATTTAAATGAGTTCTTGTCAAAAGAATGGTTATTATCAAAATACCTTTATCATTACGTTTCTTTTTTGCAGCGGCATTTTCCTTTTTTGACGAGAATTTTAGTGTTACCATGTGCCATTTTTGTGTTTGCAAACAATTTTATCGATTTAATCGGCTTATTTTAGGCCTTCTCAGAATTCTGTTAAGGATTATATCACCAAAAAAGTGAAGGGCAGTTCAAAAAAATTAACTAGGTAATTAGTCATAAAAATACTCAAAATCAATAACATGAGTTAATTTTGAACCTATTACAAAATTTAATGTATTGTATATTGTATTTAGTGCATTGCATTGATATCTGTGTAATTTTTAGATTCGAGGGACTAGAACTAGACTCCTTTCGTGGAGATAAAAAATGTCAAGTTTATTTACACACTTTCTGTTACTCTTAAAAAGTAGGTGTAAATATGTTCAAAAAGGTTTCGTTCTTGGCGTTGCTTAAATTTTTTTTTCGATTTGATTTCATTCATTTCAATTCCAATTATAAACAATATTTGATTATAAAAAATGTATTCGTCGCATTACTGCCGAGCTGACCCCGGCTGAATTTTATCTTATTTAAGACTTAAAGATAGAAGCTATCTTATTTAAGACTTAAATAAGATAGCTTCATCTCAATCCGTGGATGTCGCATGAAGTCTCATAGTCGTCATAGTAGTCACTAAGGGGTAACGTCGCGGCACATGCAGCAACTTTCTATTAAAATGTATCAATGAAATATTAAGGCATATTGACCAATCGTAAGAGGTTTGTAAATTTCAAACCTCTTAGCTGTGAGGTGATGGCTATACCATATATACCCAGCTATGGTGGAGGGTTGGCGTCAGACAGGCGGCCGTAGGTTGGCCGTAGTATAATTTTTACGGCCAGCCTAAACCCTTTACTGTGACGGTTACAAGGGTAGAGGAAGACCGATGAAAGTATAAGTGGATTATGTGATAGATGATATCTCTGAGAAGTTCAGATCGCGATTAAGATTTGACAGCTGATAGAGGGATATGGAAGATAAGTATGTAACATATTCTGCCAATCCCACAGTCAGTGAGAAAATGGAAGAAAGATGATGATATGTTGTATCATAGGTAATAGATTTTACGATTTTAGTGTAAGAACAGAAACTACTTAGTTTTCTTAGTGGTTAGTCAGTTAGTCTTAGTGGTTACGCCATTTTTCCATGAATTGGTTAGAGTGATAAAAACTAGTGTACGAACCAGAAGACGAGTCGTTAAGCTAGAGTCATCGTAAATGTGTAAATCTAAGAGTACTGGAATACATTAAAACTATTATAATTTGTGCTTAAGTTGACACCTTTTTGACATTTAAATACAATTATCCTAAATTGTGTACATCGATAATATCTACATCGATGTTTCAAAAGCCTGTCTTTTAAACGAGCCGAAGATCTTATTAAGGCATGTACGCATGCGCAGTGCCTTTCTGTTAAATGGTAAGGCTCCGGTTCGGTCAAAGTCGGTAATGTCAATTTCGTAGCTCTGTCTCAAATAACTAGACTCAAAATACTTTAAATAACATTATATAATATTAGTTGACTGACACATATAACAAAAGATGCTTTAAATTTGAACATTTTAATATTCTCTATTGAGAAATTGTCTTGTCTTGTGAAAAAGCGCTGTGTAATTAAAATTACATTTGAAATAAAAAATCTTTGTCATATTAGATACACATTATAATAGCGTTCCATTGATCACGACGTTATCAGAAGTGATGTAAGTCTTAATATATAGATATAAATTAATATATCTAATCTTAAAATTATTTCCAAAAATGTTTATTTTTTTTTATTAATTATATATATATATATATATTAGGTCATATCATAATTCGGTGGTCACTTTTATTTTATCACAGTTGTCCACTGTTTGTGATAAGTTTGAGGTTATGTTACTGTTATGTAGTGTTGACGTTTAAATTTCAGAAAACATACGCAATTTGTTTTTACGCGC